>UELX01006506.1:0-10740 GCA_900480035.1 Eupelmus urozonus | reverse complement strand
CCGTGAGGATTTACTGCTAGCTCGCGCGCTTGAAGGGATTGTAAATCCCCGTTTGAGGATCGCTGATACCAAGTTTTATGTGGGACATTAGTCGGCCGGGGCGTGGCGACTCGAGAATAGGCAGCGAGAGAGAGGAGAGAGAGAGAGAGAGTTGCTGGCAGAGCGGCCGCGAAGCTTCGCTATAAATTAGCCCGAAATGAAAGACAAATCGCCTCGGAGCTGTCCGCCCGCTGCCGGACGACGTATAGTGATAGAAGCGAGCCGAGGCTCCTTCTTTGCCCGAGACTCGACGAGGAGTTCTCTATCCTTCCCTCTCTCTCTCTCTCTCTTTTTGTCTCTGCACTGTCGAAACGTTTCTCTTGCTCTCTTTCTCTCGGGGGTACGGAGCCTTGGGACGTTTGCTTTGAAAAGTCGCGGAAAATACGCGGGAGCGTGGCTGTGATGGATATATCGTCGGACCTAACGTTTGCGTAACGAATGCGGTAATTGAGAAGGTGAGGGTTGGTGAAGCGTTAAGCCGATGTGTGTGCATTGCGCGCTGGTTCATCCGAAGATTGTCGTGGATTTGTGTAATTTAGCGGGTGCGGATAGCGAAAGGTAAACACAGTTTTGCTAGTTAAATATTCTGAAATATGCTGGGACAGTTTACTGTGAAATCCGTAAAAGAGTTCACGAAATTCGAATAAAATAGAATATCAAATCGACATTTTTATAAATATATAGAAGCACGATGACGCGCGTAGTACAGCTTGTAAAACACACCGGGAAAATTGACCAGCTATCCGGCACCATCAAGAAAAAAAGAAGAAATGATTTATCGGTTCGAGTTATTTTCGGCGTCCGCGCGGCAAAGGGCCGAGCGCGCGACGTGGAGCGAAAAATATTGAAAATTACGGTCAGCACAGACTCAGCTCTCTTTCTCTGCGGCGCACGTCTCGTCGCGCGTCCGTCGAACAGAAGAAGAGCAAAGTTGCTCCCAGAGGGGAGCCCCGACGGTCCGGAAAAAAAAGGAAGAGGAGAGAAAGAGAGAGAGAGACGAGATCTCGTCAGCCCTTCAATCTCGTTTTCTCCTTCTCTCTCTCTCTCCCTTTTTCACTGAGACTGTCAAACTTCCTTTTTCGAACCTTTTTCTTTAGCCGCTCGCGGGTTTTCATTCTGGGAGCGTAGCCGGCTTGACGGACGTCTGTCAGAGCCCACTTGGGACTCGGCCACGGAAAAAGGCTTGAAACAAGAGAGAAAGAAGCAGAATGGAAGTTGCGGATGTAGTAGCAGCAGCTGCGCGTGCAGGTAGAGAGGAAAATAGAGATACGCAAGAGGCGCGCGCGCGCGCGCCTTTTTCATTGTGAAAATCTTGGCCGCGCGCGACTCTCAAAAGCTGACGCGACGTTTTGTCAGCGCTGGGCTTGTTGCGTTGTTGGGAAAGGGTTGCTTTTTTCGTTTTTCCGCATTAATTTTGGTTTGCTTGGGCTCGACATTATTTTGCTTAATAAATTTGCTGTAAAAAAAGGTAGTTTTAGTTTATGATGTAAAATAGTTTTAAATTTTGTTGCTAGCGAAATATTAATTTACATTTTTTGTAACGTAGAGAAAAATTAGATTTATTTATTTAATGCAAGAAAATAACCCATTTATTTATGAAAATATGTTTTTGCGTAAAAAGTGTTAGGATCTGCGAGAAATTTTTATAAACATACTAGTTTTGAAATTCAACTTAAACAGTAATAAAAATGTATCAAACCTTATGTAAATTGATATTTAAAATTGACAAATACAATTACACCGATAAAAATCAAATCCATAAATGCGCTTATAATTACGCAACAAACTTACCAAATCAATAAACCACACTTTTCCCTCGCAACCAAAACAATCCCACCCCCGCGAAAAAAAAACAAGCGGCAACTATCTCTTAAAAACCATAAATCCAGCGGAAAAAAGCGCGTCTCGCGCAGCATAACTCTCCGCTCAACGCGCCCGCTGCCGTGACAAAGCAATCTTCCCAAAAAGGTCATCATCCCGCAACACTCACTTATGCTGCCTGCAGCCGTATACGCCCGGCGCACCGGCTCTCTCCTCGCGTCACTCTTTTCGCACTCATCACGCTTGCAGCGCCATATATTTTTTTTCTCTCTCTCTACCCTCCACTACGCCGAATAACTCACGCTGCGCTGGGCGAGCGGCGAAACGAACGTTTTAATTCCCCTCCATAAAAGCCCGGCGACAAATCAAAAGCGCGCCCGTGACGTGATTAACTGGCCCGCGGGCATAAATATCGGTATCAATGTGCGCGGGCCTGCATGTGCAAGCTCGCCGAGTAATGACGCGCACTTTCTTTATTTTCCATAATTCTTTTCGACTTTTCACTCGGTTTGGTCGGAGGTGGATGGAGGAGGGCGAGGGGTATGTGTGTACGGCTTGTTTTCGTTTTGTTTTAAGCGGGCTTTTTTCGCGTTATTTTTTTTTCTTTTTTTTTTGTTGGGGTGTTGTCGCTGCGACGCGGATGACGGCGATTTGTCAATTTGAATTTGTCGGGACGTTCGACGATATTGTGAGGCTTTTATTACGCGTGTTACAGTGTCGGGGTGTGGTATTGAAGTGATTCTAAAGTTTTTAAATATTTATGTGTGATTTAAAAACCATTTTAGCGTTTTATGTAGTTATGAGAATGGAGATTGATTTTTATTACAAGCACTGAAAGAATTTTCTGGTCGAAATTATGGTTGTGAATTGGGAGATTCTAACAACAAAGAAAATGTTAAATGTTCTGAAAATTTGCGTTATTTATCATAATATATTCTATTTCATTAGGATAAATTGTACCATTGATCAGAGAAACCTTTTTCTTACATCAGGATGGTTCATATTTACTGTGAGCATTTCGATAAATTACACTCCATGTAAAAAAATCAAAAATTAAATTCTAAAAAATAATAGAATATTTACAACATTTTTGTAGATAATTATTTTTTTCTGATATTATAATAGTTCCGCGTAAGATAACCCTGATATCATTCATTAACAATTTTTTTATACTTTAGTAATCATAAAAATTTATTTTCGAGTTAGTAAAGTCAAAATTTTTATTTTCAAATATTTATTATTATTTTGAATAATTGTGCAATGCTATTGAAAATTACGAATTTACGATTAGGTTGAATATTTCTAGTTTTATCATGAGGTAATTATAGCAAAACTTTGAAGGTCTTCAGAATTATGTTAATTGTGAGATATAATTTTATATAAGTGTAGAGTACTAAACATATTAGTTATTAGTTAGTAACAAATAGTAATTTGCATTGAAATTAGCAAGTTGTTTACCATCGGTAATTTCAATATTTTTCGATTGAAAGCTAAGATTATATTTTCTAAGTATATGGATTTTTGTATATTTCGACAATTATAATGCTATTAATATTGACGCAGAGAGCTTAAATTTTGAATAATAGCTAAGTAGTTGTTATTCAAATACAGAAGAGATTTACGCGCTGTGATTCAAAATATAAAAATAGTATTATAAACAATGTAAATGTGTACTTAAGGATGTACGTATATTCATTATGAGATTTACATATCTCTTATTTTATGCAGTTTTATGTAAATTGACAAAAATACAAATTATTTATTCTATAGTTATACGTACCTGCAATATAACAAGAAATCAAAACGAAATATTTGAAATCACGGTAAGATATCATAACTTTAAATTATTATTAAGTTACATAATTGGCTGATATAATTATTTTTTTAAAGGTAAATCTGATTCAAAGCTGTTTCAATAATAGAAGTGACCATGTCATTCTCTGCAGTAATTGGAGTAGCCATAATATGATTTTATTGAAAAAAATGTTTTCGAAATTACACCCTGTAAGATTAAATAATTTACATGAAGATGATATGTTTATTCTACAGAAAAGAGATAAAGAAACTTACAAATTAACTAATGAAATTGCAAGTCGAATATATTATACGGCAAATAGTTACGTGGTTATAGTGAAATCTAATTCAGCTTTATTATTGGCTTTAGATATACTTCGAAATTCAACTTCATGGAATTCTAGAGCCTCGTTTCTTGTGGTAAATGATAATTTGACCGAAGGTTGCGATACGGCGCGTAATTTTTTACATACGGTGTGGTTTTTTAATGTTTTATCTGCAGTATTATTGTGTGAAAAAAATGCTGATGAATCATATCTCTATACTTTTAATCCTTATAATAATTACGCTCCAAATATGTGGAAGGTAATTGAAGAAACTTACATGATACATAATCATAGTTGGACTCTCTTTGAGTATAAATTAAATTTATCGACGAATTCACGTGGTAAATATAAAATTTTGAATTTGCTTTTTCTATTTTTATGTTTTTATTTTTTCGTGATAAACGAAATTATAGATATTATGTAATCAAAGGTACCAATACTTTACTGTAAAAAATCTGCAATAATTAATAATATCCTTGCTTAAAAGTATTCCTTAGATTTCACTTTCAACAAAAAAATTTAATTATTTATGAATAAATTTTACCTTAATAGAAATAAAGTTGTAACTAGTAAAATTATTTTTTTTAATATTTTTAATAATATTTTGCATTTCTTATCTTTTTTTCTAATAATCGTTTATATTATAAAATCCAGATTTGCCCTGTCGTGCAAATTTATATTTCGATAAGACAAGAAGTCTCGGCGGATACACTGTCAACATTGGCGTTTCTTTAAGAAATGACCGCCGTTTCTCCCACAATCCATTAATGAAGGGATTTGATCAATTTATGATCCCACTGACCGAAGTAGCAAAAACACTTTGGACTCATTTAAACGCTACTCCGAATTTTACTCTATATAAAAATTTCTGTTTTTATAAGAACAAAAACGAATTTTGCAGTGTTATAAAGGATATAACTAGTAATAATATAGATTATATAATGAACATTTATTTTTACCGTAATTTATGGAAGTTACAGAGCTATCCTTTTACGTCATCTGAGATTTGCCTCACCTCGGCCATGGTCACAGTTCCTCTAGGCACAAAAATTTTTAAGATTCTTAATTTAGAATTTTGGATAATCTTGATTATAAACGGTCTTATATCAACGATAGCTTTGAAGTATATTCTAAAACAATGCATAATCAGATCATTATTCGAATTTCTTAGAATGTCATTAAATATGTCTACACTTCGGCAGCCTAAAAATCCGTCTTTGAGGTTCTCGTTCTTTGTTTTGATTTTTTCGACGATGTCTTTGAACACATACTTTTTGAGTCGAATGAGTGCGATACATATTTCACCGGATAAGAGTCCTGAAATCAAATCATTAGAAGAGTTAGAAAATTCAGGTTTGAATGTGTACGGAAGTCCGATTTTGAAACAATTTTTTTATTATTCACCTATTTATAATCGTTACTATAATAATGACACTGTTAGTTGCTTAAAAGGTTTGAGGAATGGACAAAGAATATCTTGTATTTACCCGTGCTTTTACGGACCTGCTATGAATGGAAACAAATTTAATTATATAAATCAATACGTAGTTAAAGAAGTGTTGTGTAATTTTGTTGTTAGAGAAGATTGGCCATTACTTTCTCGATTTAATCAATTGTTTATGAGAATAACAGAATCAGGAATTGCCGACTTTGAAGCAAAGAAGGATCAATGGCTGTTTCCGAAAAAATACAACAAAGATATTATAACGTTTATAGCATTATCTGTAGAAAAATTGCGTTACATTTTTGTTTATTTAATGATTGGGCTTGTAGTGGCAATGTGCGTCTTTTTAATTGAATTTATTACGTATGCAGCTAGATGTAAAGTTCAAATATTTTAGCAATGTAATTATTAAATATAATGTTTTCCTTTTATTAGTTGATACTACCAATGTCGACTGTACGTACTACTTGGATTATTTTAATACTATAATTTGTTCAGCAAATGATGAAAAAAATATTGAATTATTATTGCTGTAATTATTATAGATTCAAGATCACTTTTGGATTCAAGAATCGAAGTAATATAAACATTTAATTAGTTAATAAAATATTATCACATAAAAGTTTGTATAAACAAACCTTTTTTATGCATTCGATTGCGAGTTAAGAGAATATTTTTAAAATTTTCATTAGATTTCAAATTAAGCTTCATTAACAACATAAGTGGCAATAACTCAACTAACTGAAAAAAATACCAATATTATTCTATTCTATTTGCCCTTATAAATTTTTTATTATTTGCTAATTAACTACAATAAATTTCCGTAAAAATTTTTGAACAAGAATTCATTCATAATCAAGAAGGTAAAGTTTGTTCCCGTAGGATCACTTAAAGCTTTCGGGGCACGTTATTGATCCCACTGATACACGCAAATCAGCTCGTAAGATCCTATTTAAACCCTTTAATTAGGAGCCGTTAATTGTAGTAACGTATGGGTTAATAATACCTGTGCGAAACTATTTTCTAATGTAAATTATTACGAGATTATGCCTGTCGTTTACTTCTCCAGGGAGATGCAGATCTGTATGTTTCTTTAATTTAAAAATAGGTTCAAAACTTTTAAGATATAATTTTGTCCAAAGTCTATTGAATGTTTTTATACATATTCTTAAGTTTAAACATCATAAACTTCGTTCATTACATAAAACATATATAAAAATATTAAATAAGCCATAATAAGACCCTTTTAAATAATTCTTACTTAATAAAAACAATTTTTAATTCAAGTACCGACTGATTTCCTGCTAAACCGCGTGCTTTAATGACGCAAGTAGGTACTAACTCCTCCTCATGCTGCTAACAGCTTCCATTTTGCATCTCTTTGTGCTGCCCCAGCATCACGTGTTAATGACGCATCGACAGTCCGCCCCGCTGCGAAACGGATTTCTCTCAAGACGTTAATCCGTTTCCCTTGGCTTGTACATGCCGACTAAAAGTCCTAGCTACGAAATTATAGTCTTCTGTTAGACAGAGGACGCTTTCGATGCTGCAAGTCAGGTGGAGCTTATTAAAGGATGAATATAGTATTGGTTGTACGTTTAATTTTAGAATGTGAAGGAGAGTTCTGGCTTGACGCACAATTTCGTACGCAAATTTGAGTTTTGAGGTACTTATGTCTTTTAATAAATTTGCGTAGATGATATTATAGAAGTTATCATGTTAATAATATAAAGAGTGAGTTATACAATTTATTAGCTTTTTTATAGTTTTATGTAGAGAATAGGGAAAATTATTATTCCAATCCGTAATTTTATTAATTATAATGAAACACATATATACTCATCAATACAAATTTAACATTATAGATAACTAACGTACTCCAAATAAATTCTCTTCGCACAAACATCAATCCGACTCATTATTTTCTAATTATTCTCAAACCCTACCCATCCCTTTTAAAACAATTCTCTATCTCTCCTAAAAACTTCGCTACATTACGTTCATCAAAACTCTATTACGTCGCGCTCAGACTCCTCAGAACGCATTAGAACGCACACCTCCGGCTTTTCGCGCCCATCACTCGAGCAACGAGCAAATATATATACACGATAGCGAGAGAGCGCAAAAAATATCGAGTTCCCGGCTGCGCGCAACAGACATCCGCGCCCGCTCGCTCGCTAATGGCTCGACTCTCACGTACAGTCTCTCTGCATTAAGCCGAACAAATTGAATCAGCAACGGGCCTCGTCGAAAAGTCTTAGATTGGACCGGATACGTGCGCGGGCTTCGTCAAAAAGTCCCGGCCGTCTCCGGCAATTGACGAGAGCGCGCGAGGGAAAAAGTTCGTACACATACAGCGTGAGAGAGAGAGAGAAAGAGAGAGAGAGAGAGAGAGAGCGTCGGAGAAAGAGAGAACGAAACGAGAAAAGTCAGGGGCGAGAGGAGGGTGAGAGCACGTATAGAAAGGTTCGATAAGCGAGTGAGCGAGAGAGAGAGAGAGCGGGGTAAAACGAGAGCAGGCGCGCTCGTCCCTTCATCCCCCTGGCGCGGGAGCACACAAAGGCCTAATTACCCATAAATTCGCTGATTTACGGCCGGTCCAGAAATGTAAATATGAAATATGAAAATGAGGAGACGCGCCGCGTAATAAAAGTGATGTACGAGGCTCCGTAGGGTCGTTCGTGAAAGCGTCCATCATTGGCCTGACGGGCCTCTCTCTTCTCTCTCTCTCTCTCTTTGTCTGCCTGCCTCGGTATATACAGAGTTCGCGCCCCCCCCGTCCACCCCCGCAAAAGCATTACGCACACCCGCTCGCGGTATTCCCCATTGTCGTCTGATGCGAGCCGCGCGCGAGCGCGTATTTTTTGACGAGAGATTCGAAGATAGGGAGAGAGAGAGAGCTTTGTTTTCGGGCTTATGAGGAGAAGGAGCGATGATGTACGGCCGGGATATATTGAAGAGGAAGAAAAGTGCTGCCGATGATGCGGAGGCTTGGGGGATCGAAGGGAGGATAGTTGCGGAGATGGAATATGGATGGATGGGAGCTTCGGCAGAGCTTTTTGCGCAGCGGGGATGTTGGTAGGATTGTTTTTGAATTTTTAAAGGTTTGTTTTTAATTTTGATGGTGAAAGATGGATGTATTGGTCTTTTTTCGATGATCTAAATTTTCTTTTTAGTTTTTTATTACTGGAAAAAAAGTATTGGGAAAAAATTAAGAAGAGCTTGAATTTCGTCAGGTTTTATCTATTTTGTTAACAAAATTAAATAAGCAAAGTTAATAGACACATTTAAATGGTTGCTAAAAGAACAAAAGAAAAGAAATTATAATTAAATAAAAACTAAGAATATATATTCAATTTTACATATACATATATGGAGGGCTCAGTGCCAAAAGGCCAAAGTGCCATTTGAAAAACGGTCTTTTTTTAATGAAGAAACCCCTATAATTTGGAAATTTCAATTGCAAAAACTTAGATATTATTGGATTCTGCAATATCCAAACACAATTTACGTAAATAAATATATCTGATCTTTCAAACTTGATGTTATTAACTTCAATACAACATTTTCTTAAGAACATGTAAAATGGCGCTTAGTCTCCTTTGGCTCTGAACCCTTCATATATCAATGTAATTGTTTTATTGTAAAATTGACTTTTGTTATGCTCGTACAATTTTTATTTATCGTAACATTGAACAAACAGAAATATGATTTTCTTTACCCGATTTGACTCTTATTGGCAGTGCTTCTGTATGCTCTATTGATTACTAATAACGCTGTACTTCATCCATTTCTTATTTTTTTTATTGAAGTTAAGAAAATATGATTTCAATTGGAAACATATTTACAAGTAAATAATTGTTAGTAATAATTAATTTTTAATATTCTTTATCAGTTATTAGATAGAGTTAGGGTATGCAAAATTTTCAAAGTTTAGATTGATATTTGGTCAAGTTTGAGCAATTTTCAGATTCTAATTTTTATTAATAAAAAAATAATCGATAAAAAAAGGTTTTTTCAGGAAAATATTTTTTTTTTTTATGCTCTACCTGTTAGTATTTTTAAAACTCCATTTACTTACTTTAGAAATTCACTTCTATAGACTATATTACGCTAGTTCCCTTAATCGATCGGATTCTTTCATTATTAAAAACTATTACTAAAAATAGAATAAATACGAAAGGTAATGACCCTTCGCGAGTTCAAAAAACTGAAAAAAATCAATTCTTACATACATATATTACATATATTCTTACATTAATATAGGTGATTTCAGTTTTGAGGCAAAATTGTACAATATAGGTACCTAAATACAAAAAGTAGTAATTAAGTCTACAATAACTTTTAGATAAATACTTTGTTATCTCATGAAAAATCTATTTTTTTTTTGTAATATGAGAAGAAATAAACTGTATGGTAAATAAAAATTTCTTTTAAAATTTTCATAGCTAAGAAAAAATGTTTAATTGTATCATTAAAATTTTTTTATTTTGAACCATTGTTAATAATATTATAATAATTAAAATCTAAAAATGTTCAACGTTATTTCTCTCCCCTATATATCCGACTAGTGGCGCTCATAAATAGCCGGTCTGTATAAAGCAGTTACAGAAAACAAATGCGTACCGCGAACCGCTAATAATCGCACAATTTGATAACAATGCTACAATACCGAGTTGATCGACGCAATTATTTCAGTCAAAATGTTCTCTGTCCCTCCGTTCCATTCTTCATCTACGCACGCCCTGACGCAGTTGGTTATCTTAAGTTTCATGTCTCATGTTGAACGAGACGATATAGAATTAACTTTCTTCTATTCATGCTGCTCTTCCCTTTGTCAGACGAGATTCAGTAGCGACTCTGTAATTTTCGTATGACGGATATCGTTATAACATTCCTCTTTGTGTGGTAAAACAGCACCATTCACTATTGTAAGATAATTTTAGTTAAGTAAATTTGGATATACGATATTATTACCAGGAGCTGGAACGAAAGCAAAATTAGCCAAAATAACAATTTGGTGTTTTGTAAATATATTTTTTTTTATTATTAAATTACGTTTTCTTTTTAAAAACTTAATCTCTAAAAGAAAAAGTGTGAATCTAGCTCCAAATTCACACTTCACACCTTACGAGGTGTGAACTTAAAAATTCACACCTTACGAGGTGTGAACTTAAAAATTCACACTTCATAAGGTGTAAATTTCTATGAATTTAAAAATTCACACCTCGTGAATTGAGAATTTTGAATTTTATCAAAATTTACACCTCGTAAGGTGTGAATTTTTAAGTTCACACCTCATAAGGTGTGAAGTGT
>UELX01006505.1:0-10742 GCA_900480035.1 Eupelmus urozonus | reverse complement strand
CTTTAGAAACAACTTGGTTCGTTAAAGATCACTTTCTTTACCATTATTAATAACCACAACCACGAACGACTTATATCTACCATAATAAGAACTTTCTTGCCCTTGAGTGCTATTAATGCCCTCTCGAGTTGTTTTAGATAGGCTTCTATGCCGTCTTTAAACGGGCAGTACAGGCTTACCAGGTAAATTTATCCAGAGGATCCGTGTACGTGGACACATACACAGTGGCTGGTGCTGAGGTGTGTCAGCTTGGTCGCGACGGTGTTGTTACGCGCATACACGACAGCTGCCATCATCGCTTTATCTTCTGCATGAATTACAGCCGTTCTCAAGTCTGAGCTCAGACCTGGTATACTCCCTTGCCACGAGTATGGTTCCTGTATGAGGGCGATGTCATTATGGCTTATGTTGCACAAACGCCTCTCGGATCTCGTCGATTGCGATTCTTTTTCTACCAGTATTTAGCTGAAGAATCCTGAGGGCCTTGGGATTGTCTTCCCTTTGCAGTTCAGCTCCTCCCCTTATTATTTTGGGTGCCACTTCCTCTACGGGCCCTGCTGGGGATTCCTGCTGTGGATCCAGGTGGGTCCCAACGTCATCGAGCGCTCTTTCCGTCCAGCTGGCCTTCCTTTTTCTGTCTTTAGGGTCAGTTTTAGGAACAGAAGCGGCACCAGCCCCCACCTTTTTAATATTCATACGTGGGTGCTAGCGCTGACTTTTGCAGCTTTGCTGGCTCTTCGCGTTCGATTTCCTCGTTAGCTTTAGGTTACTTGCCCTTTTGAGCCTGTCTGACCTGCGCCGTATGAACAGCATTTTACATTTTCGTGTTGTTGTGGCCTTACTTTCTTTCTTTCCGTTTCGGTTTCACTAATCTCCATTAGGAGTTTTATTCATTTACAATGATTTATTTAACGATTATTTATTTAAATCTCATCTCTTTTGGTCTTTGGCCAATCTCGCAACATTTTATTCATTGCAAGTCCGATTCAACAGCTGTTTCGCTCATTTTTATTTTCAATCTTATATCTACGTTTGTACATTTATTTACAACTTTTTAAATTGTGTATCTTGATAACGAGGTTTGAGCCTGAGCATTTTCAGTCACGCTTACTGGGCCGTCGGGCTGGTTCTTTTAGAGAACTCTCAGTGCACTACAGGTGCTAAGCTTATCCCCTTCTTTTGGTATTCACCTGTTTCGTTCAACCTTCCTCAATGCCCGGAGATACCGGAGGGACGGTACCCGCGCAGGCTAAACCAATTTCGGGCTTCATTCCTTTTCCGGCCCTGCGACTGTACTTAGCATATAAGCCAGAGAACACACCTTAGCTCCAGAGTCCTGTGGCCTCGGTATGCATACTACTCACCCCTTGGCACTTCTTTTCTGGCGAGCGTACTTACAAGCGCAGGGTCATCTTCTGCATTCCGGTGTTTTAAGAACGTTTTAGATTTATTTCCAGGCTCTGCCTTTGTCTTTCAAAACTCGATTCAAGAGACACAGCATTTCTCATGGTTCTCCCGCATATACATCATTTTTCAGTCCGCGGGATTCTGCTGTACTTCAGTCCATAAACCAGAAAAATTGGAAGAGACAAGCACTTATTCCTTTAATCCCTCAAAACCTTTGTTTAAAGCTGCGCCTTCGTTTAATCCATGCCCAGTTAGGAATTGAGACACGTAATGATCCGGTTTTACCCAAGTCGCTCTTTGCCTTTCTATGACAGACGGGAAAAAGCACTATGTTGCACGTCCTTTCATGGAAGCTTCCCAGCGTGTTTGCCATCCTTTTGCAAGCAGATCTTGGACTTTGCGCTTTACACTCGCGCGCATAAGCACACCTGCCCTCTCATCCACGCTGTTCACCTTCACTCCATTCAGTACAGTATTTCCATTCTTTCTCAACTCAAAGGCAGCCACTTTTGCCTTCATTTCGAGATTGATCGGCATAGCTCCTACAATTACCTGGATGGCTTCATGAGAGATCGTTCGATAGGCCTTAGCAACCTTTAGGAGGATCTTCCTTTGGAATTGGGTCATTTTCTTCCTGCCAGTACTGCTAACCTTGTCCCACCATCCTGCTGCTCCATAAGTGACAATGGGCAGGAAGAGGCATCTATAGTGAGTTAACTTAGTTTTAAATTTTAATTCCCAGTTCGCCCTTGCTATTCTCGATAAGTTACGGAACTTTATACTACACTTCTTTTTAGTCTGTCTTATGTGCTCCAATGTCCCAAGTCTTTCTGTGAACGTTATGCCCACGTACTTCATTTCCTTGAGCATTTTAATTCGCTCCCCATTTAGGATTACTTTCGGAGGGTTTCGGTTGTCAAGTGTGCCCTGAGCCAACATCATACCTGACTTTTGCACTGCTATTTTGAGCTTATTCAAGTCGCACCACTATCCCACCACATTTGCTGCAATTTTCCCTTTTTCCGTTAGACTCTTTTGACTGTTCCCTGGTATTATGACTACGATATCGTCTGCATAAGCAAGCGCGCGGTAGCCCGCGTTTCGCAGCACCGTCAGCAGACCGTCAAAGCCCAGGTTCCATGCCGATGGACCAAAGACAGAGCCCTGCGGCCAGCCTTTCGTTACTTCCTTTTCAACCTTCTGAGCATTGGCAGTAATCGCCACTCTTCGGTCTCAAAAGTAGTCTTTGATTAATCTGTGGGCGTTTGCCGGACATTCTCGAGCGTCCAACTCTTTTAAGAGACCCGGCCACCAGAGATTATTAAATGCCCCTGAGATGTCGAGAGGGAACACTATGACATATCTTGAGTTCTGTTCATCAATCGCCCGTCTTAGCGTGACGATTAGTATTGTCGTGACATGTATTTCTATGCCCGTTGTAGGAGCTTTCGTTCATTAGGACCAGTTGGTTTGACGACATAAGCCGTTTCCCGGCCCCCACCCGCAAGAGTCATTGGGTTCAGGTCGCAAACCTTGACTAAGGTTAACAGATTCATGGCTGGAACCCTGGTTCTTCGCAGATTAACCGGATCTATTAACCTAGATCAGCGGCCCTAGAAAGGTACCGAAGCTCGTAGTACCGAACTGCCCCCTGCACGCTTTACAGGTAACGCGATGAGAGCTCGTAGTCCTCGGTGGAGACTCGTCGCCCTCTAGTTAGGCGGCGTCTTCCTTCTCTGATAAGGCATCCAGGTTACCACATTGCACCTGTCAATACTGCTTGTACCACTGCCCCGCAGAGTTCCACCCAGTCTGCGACAGTGCTAGAATAGCTTCGCAAAACATGCTATATACTTCGCGGCTTCCTCGCTGCTATTCTGGCAAAGCTTGGTGTCCCACCCTGCGTACCAGTTATCAACGCCACACTGGTCACACGTTTCGATGCTGGCTAATGTGCATGCCTCCGTTTTCGTTCTGATAACCAGAGCGTGCATGCGGGTATCACGATCACGTTCAAGATTTTTGTTTTGTTTTGTTTTTGTTTTTCTCGGGAGGGTCTCGCCGAGACTACATGGCAAATCCCCAGAGAGAGGGTTCCCTTTTCCTGTGCAGCTTAGTGATCACTTTCAAAGGTATCTCTCTTCTGGTGTCAAAGTCGTCTTTCAATGAGTATGAGTCTCTACTTCGGACTTAAATATATATTATGGTATTATGGTAAATCGATACTCAATTCAGGAGTGCAGGTCGATTTCTAGTGCTCTGTCCATCGACTCTGATTCTTCTGGTGGGTGGATTCCTATCGATACCTGGCCCGTGGGTCCGTCACCTGGTAGTGTCACATTGTTTCAAGTTTTTAACTCACGAGACTCTTAATGCATATTTGAGTATTTGCTACACCTTGCCGTTAGGCACTGGTTTCGAATGTCTCTTGATTGTTGCAGTCAGTTCATTTTCCACTTGTTTCTTTCTTAAGTATTCGCATGCGAATTCCTTTAAAGCTCTGGAGGCACGTTCGTTGCTTACTAGAAATGAGGGGTCGCAGGGCCACGTATGACCCTGCCTTTCGATTTCCTCCACAAGTGGTTTCCTGTTCTGCTCGGCGTTTGGACAAGCAAACAGGGCATGGTCAGACGTCTGTTCCATTCCACATGAGCATGTTGGGTCTTCCGTCAGCTTAAATCTATACAGATATGCTTTGAAAGGGCCGTGACCAGTTAGGAATTTTGACATGTAGTGACCTGGTTTAACCCATATACTTTTTATCCTCTCGCCGACAGATGGGAAGGAGGAGTGGGTGCGCCCTTTCGCAGAGGCCTCTCAACACTCTTGCCACTCTTTGGCAAGTAGATCTTGGACTTTTCGCTTTGCACTTCTGCGCAGAGATACACTTGTCCTCTGATCCACGCTGCTTACCTCCAATCCATTCAGCACTGTCGTTCCGTTTTTCGTTAGCTCAAAGGCAGCCACTTTTGCCTTCATTTCAAGTTCAATGGGCATAGCTCCAGCAAGTACCTGGACGGCTTCATGGGACATTGTAAGGTAGGCTTTTGCAACTTTAAGGTGGATTTTCCGCTGAAGCTGGGCCATCTCTTTCTTTCCGATGCTGCCGATCGGTTCCACCATCCAGCTGCGCCATAAGTGGCAATGGGCAGAAATAAGCACTTGTAGTGGGTCATTTGGGTTTTGAACTTCAATCCCCAGCCGGCCCGAGCTATACTCGCTAAGTTACGGAACTTTCCACTGCACTTCCCCCTGAGCTGCCTTTTGTGCTGCAAGGCACCTAGTCTTTCTATGAATGTTATGCCAAGGTATTTTACCTCCTTTAGCATTTTTATTCGATCTCCATTTAGTAACACTTTCGGGGGATTTCTGTGGTCAAGCGTGCCTTTTACCAGCATCATTCCGGATTTTTGCACTGCTACTTTTAGCTTGTTCAAGTCACACCAGCGTTCAACAACATTTACTGCACTTTGCCCTTTTTTCGTCAGGTCTTTTTGGCTATGCCCTGCTATTATTACCACGATGTCGTCTGCATAAGCAAGCGAGCGGAAATCCGCATTTCGTAGTGCTATTAGCAATCCATCGAAGCTTAGGATCCAGGCCGGTGGACCGAATACGGATCCCTGCGGGCAGCCTTTCGTCACCACCTTTTCGACCTTCTGAGCATTAGCAGTTATTGCAACTTTCCGGTCTTCAAAGTAGTTTTCGACTAATCTGTAGGCATTACTCGGACACCTTCAGGTATGTAGCTCCTTGAAGAGTCCAGGCCATCACAGATTATCGGAGGCCCCTGAGATGTCTAGAGGGAGGATCATGACGTATGCTGATCCCTGTTCATCAATCGCCTGTCTGAGTTCGACGATTGCCTCCTCGGTCGACCTGTTTAGCTTAAAGCCGTACTGATCATTCGAGGCTCTCGCATCTTCTATAATCATCGGTCGAAGTCTTGTCACTATTAAGCGCTCAAGTGTCTTCCCCGGAATAGGTAGTAGGCAAATAAGCCGATAGGACTTTACTTCTTTCTCATTTTTCTCAGGAGATTTCAGCAATGCCAGTAGATTTCCCTTTTTTCACCTTCTCGGGAAGACTCCCTTTTCAAGGCAGGCATTATACAGCTTTGTTTTATACGGAAGTATAGGTCTAGCCTGCTTAAGCATCTGTGCTTAGATGAGGTCCTTTTCCGGGCACCTCCCGTTACTATTCTTCCGAAGGGCCCCCCCAAACTTCAAGTTCAGTAAAAGGCTTCATATTCGGAGAGGTTGGTGCAGTTCTGGCTTCCGCGCGTATCAACGCATGGTCGTCTGTCTCACACCTAGGGTCGTCGCTCGGTACTAAGCCCTCTAGCAGTGCAGTGCTGGTCTCAATCCAGCTAGTAGTAGATCCGGTACATGCGTGTACCGTGCTGACAGCTTTCGCTTCCCTTGTTTTACCGACTGCAACCTTATACGGGACACTCCATGCATCCTGATGTCCTTCGGTTACAAAGTTTTGCCAACTGTCTTTCTTTGCTTTTGATACATCTTTCGCATACTTCGTTTCTGCTTCCTTAACCCATATTCTTGATCTCAGTGCCAGGCGCTTCCTTCTCTTGGCTATTGGTGGATCTACCTCCTCCAGTACATTTTATGCACGAGATATCATCTCCAGGCTGCGCTTACGAGCATGTATTGCATTATTCTGTAGCTGGGTTAAGTCAGGATTCCACCATGCGGCAGAACGCATGTACCCAATCTTTTTGGAAATTGCCCTTTCGCCCGAGTCGATGATCGCCCTCTCGATCATCTCCGCGTATTTTTCAACGCCGTCTGCACAGTCAATGGACTCGGAACCCAGTGTGTCTTTATAACCGAGAAGGTTCCTGCGATAAGCTTCCCAGTCCGCCTTAGAAGTGTTGAACTTACGCTCAACTTGCCACTTCGGGCTTACCTGGTTTGCCTTCTGAGTTATCGGGATAGTTATGGGTCGATGGTCGCTGGTAGACCAATCCTCCACGCACTATTCGATAGCATAGCTTTCCAGAGCGCGCGAGCATAGGGTAACATCGATGTTGGTCTCACCCCTTTTGCCCCTGTGCGTCTTAAGGCTGCTGGGTGCATTCGAGAGGTTTAGGTCTTCCTCAAGAATAACTTGCTATTAGGCATCTCCTCTGATGTTTTTATGTGTCTTAGAGATAGTACTATACCACCACTCAGATTTAGCATTTGCGTCGATTGCCACAAGGACTTTACGCCCCTTTAGCAGCGCCAATACCTTCCTGAGCTGTCCAAGATAGATTTCAATGTCTTTCCTGAATTGGCAATACAGACTAACTAGGTAAATATCGCCAAAGGATCTGTGAACGTGGGTACACACACAGTGCATGGTACTCACGCTGGTGAGTTTAGTCACTGTGTGCCTATTTCTGACATATACAACCTTGACTAGTACCTAGACTAGTTCCGAGACCGGTGATGGCATTCTGCCACGTATACGGCTCCTGAAACAAGGCAATGTCTATTTTCTTATGAACAAATGCCGCATGGATCTCGTCGTTAACTGTCTTTTTCCTACCGGCGTTTAGCTGGAGAATCTTCAAGGCGCGCCCGTTCGGTGGAATCGGCGGTCCTTATTCTCTGGGCAACCGCATCCTCCCGTTTCTCCTGCCGGTCAGTCTCATCGGTCGTGCTATTAGCACTCTGGTCAAAGTCTCTTTTGCGCTTTCGAACCCTGCGACGGTGGGAATGGTCAAACTCGGGAGTTTTCTCTGCCTTTTTATTCGTCATACGCAGAGAGTTACCCACCCGTGGTAGTACCACTTTCGCTGTACGCAGGATCATGTCATTTTAGTTTTTATTTCTGTTTTTGTCTAAAGAAGACATTTTACTTATGCTCTACCTACCTATATGCTTTTATTCTTTTGTAAGCGATCTAGAAAGAGAGGAAGCGAGAGAGAGAGAGAGAGAGAGCGTTTCTGAGAGATCGCGAGTCATGCTTGTGTGTATACGAGTTGCCTTTTTATCGTTTCACTAATCTCATTTTGAGCTCTATTATTTACAGGATCATTCTTTAATCTCTTATGCTTGTTTTATTTGGATTTATGCCTGATTGGCTCAACTTACCACTATTTTAAGATCGCTTTATCTATTTACAAATCTGTACCTTGCCGAGACGTTTGCAGCACTGGTACACATGATCATGAGGGACTTTTTACAGTTATTTACAGTTTTTATGAGTATTGCACTTTTTATATCACATTAGTTTCAGCTTGCGTTCACCAGGGCTTCACTAACGTCTATATCCCACCTATCACACGTGACTAGGACCAATATATGATCGTGGATCATACTTGTCTCAACAGAGTTAAGGGACTGTTGTTGGATCAGACAGCGTTACGATCTCTGAGACCTAGTTTTCTCTATTTCCACATGCTTAGAGGTTCTACGGCTTTCGCACGTTATTGGATTCAGCGGTTAAAGGGCACGTCCGGTTCCAGCATTTCAGCTGTACTAAGGACGCGCAGTCCACTTTATCCCATTAGTGTATTGGAGTCTATATCTGAGTTTCAGTCTTTTGGTATTAACCTACTAGTCGCCTGTGTCGCTACCTTTTAGGTGCTAGACCCTTTTCCGCTTTACCATTCATGATCTCAGATGTTTTCAATAAGACTGCTGGGCACCTTTTGCACAATAAAAGACTGCAAGGCCTCAGAGCGCCAATATATAAGAGTTTACCTCGGCATGAGCGGTCTCTTTCCGTTGCCGTACTTAACACCGTTTCATACCCGGTGTACGCACCAGTGGTCTCCCTGGGACCTACTTCCCGGCATTTCCCCGTACTGCAGTCTAGAAACCAGAAACTAGAAGAGACGGGGCACATTACCGTTCAGTCCCTCGACCTTATTTAAAGCTACGCCGGGGGCCCTGTTAAGGGTACGACGAGAGCTCAATATTCGCTCCTGTGGATGTTTTACAGGGAGCAGTGCCTGCGTTTGGTGCTCTTGAAGAGCATTCCCCACGCATTGCTTTTGGTACGAAGCAAGCGGATGGTGATTTTCTGTTACCATACTACTCACGCACCCACTGCTGGCCCTACGAGTAAGACTCGGTTCAAAAATAACTCTTTCAAGAAAAGCCGCAGTCTTAGTAATCTCGAAAGAAGCCTGTAAATAAAACCGTAGGGGTCCCATTCCCCTCTTCCTGTACAAATTGCTTTCAGCTGCTGGCCCTCGTCTCGGCTACTCCTCGGTGGTAGCTCTGCCTAAGCCTAGGGTAATTGCCCTTTTTGATTTGCCTGCTTCGGGAGTCTGTTTCTACCTGGTACTGCCTTCTGGCTCTATACGCCGCTTTCTTCTTCCTATTTAGGGAATCATGCCACCAGGGCACCGACCGTTGAAAGTATTTCTTTCTTGGGATCGCCCCCCTGGCAGCACTCTTCATTATCTTTGTTACCCTCCTAGCTAATTTCTGTACATCCTCGCGGTTCCTTATCCTAAAATAATTTTGAAAATTAGCTTCATACTCGCAAGTATGTCGGCCTGCTCATGATCCCGGAAAATGTCTTCGTTTTGGTTGACGATAGCCGCGAGCCCCTACGCCTTCGTCATTTCTGACAGCATGTCATCAATGACAATTCGCGGCATTCTCCCTCATGCTGTTGATGAGGATTTTATTTTCCACCAGATTTACCGCTTTGATCAACTTTTCTTTGATCCTCTTCCCTTTCTCACCGCCCTCGGTACCCTGTATGAATACCGAGTAGCGCTTCGGAGAGATCGCCTTTTTCCCCGCAGTTCCCTGGATAGGAGGCACTCTCCCCTTTTTTGCGCCTTCCTTTCTGTTTTCTGCTCTTTCAAAACGTCCCTGAAACTAACCTGTTTGATGGTTGGAGCAACCTCATGAGCCTGCGCGATTCTACCCTTGAGCATCGCATTTTTAAGGGCCATCTTTTGTATTAGGGACTCTATTTTCCCCAATACCTCCTTTACGTCCTGCTGCATGCCCTTAGTGACCCTACCACTAGTCTGAGCCCTCTCCCTAAGAATGCCCTGGATCGACGCTGTGTACTGCTTAATCTCAAAGCATTCATCTAGTTCCTCCACTATCTCAGTCTCATCCTCGAGTCTCTTACGCTTCGCGCTCTTGGTGCTGGCGTCCCTTACTACACTGCTAAGCCTAGTCCTATTAGTCCCATCACTAGGTAATTGAAGGGTATCCCCCTCTTGCTTGTTGGCCTCAATTTCCATAGTCGTGATGCTGTTAGCGTCACGACTATCAAGTTGTTGTTTTTCTAAGTCTAGGTTTTGGTTTTTATTTAGAGCATCCATTTTTGATCCCCCGAGTAACGGCTGGACATTGAGTGGTCCACCATTTCCGCCCACCCAGAAATAGCAAGCCGTTTACACTCCGCACGTCGTCACCACCACGGAGGGAAACCGTTAATGACACCCTCGTACGGGTGCCATTCAGGTACCTCGGCACGATTTGCCTTAAACACCTTCACCAGGATCGCTTTCAGACATGGGCCACCCGCCGGACTGTCATATGCCGAGCCCGGTTAGAGCAGAAAGCCCAGCAACAAACCGCTTCCCCAAAGCCCTACCCACGACGATCCAGCAAATACGCAGCGATGCGCAGAGATACACCACCGTTAGGCCGCCCTCACCAGTAGAGCCGGTCCCTATCTACCTTACTAACAATCGCCCCGCACCGCAGGAATCGCAATGGAAGGCGTCCCGAGAAACAACGTTTCGCTTGCAGTGCTACCTCGCGGCAACACTACATCATCAAAAGAAAAAAAAAGAAGTGCGAGTTCCCTGAAACAGTCCGTGCCCAGCAGACCTCCGGCACCGAATGCCGTTGCTCGGGCCCTAAAAATAGATGGTGGTCGGGGCAACGCATGTCCGACGCATAGCTCTTCGCGAGCGAAGCATTTCTACGCCGGCCAGCCCGTGCTTGATGCTCCGCGCGATTAAAAGTCAGCTGGAGATGTTTCATGCTTGTTGGTACCATACAGAGGAAGTTTTCGACTATGTCTCCTCCTCCGGACCCGCTCTCGTGCAATGAACGCTACGGCCCCCCAGTATCAAGTTCTCTGCACCCCCCGGCGAGGTTATCCACGACTACCTTATCTGGATACGTAGCTGCCGCGCCGCCGGCAGCCGAACTCCCACCTCTGGACTTCGCCCACCGTTGCCCACGCGAACAACGGCCGCTCCTCCGGCCGACTGCGCCCGACCGCCGCCGTCGCGGTAGACTCGCTCCTGGCTAAAAAAGATCCCACGCACCGCTTTGGCCCCGAACTAAGCTAGAGAAACGGAGAAAAATATAAGTTCCCACGCATTGCTTTCTCGCTCCAGC
>UELX01006504.1:0-10743 GCA_900480035.1 Eupelmus urozonus | reverse complement strand
ATGTTCACAATGCTACATCATATTCCTATAATAATATTGTTTTGAAATCAATTTTACGAATTTATTTTCTATTGCTATTTAGGTATTATATCAGATGCAATTGGAAATGCAATTAATATTGGCAGCGTTCTAGATGACACACAACCAAACCCGGATTTCGAGTTGAATTTTTCACAATTTGATAATGTTGACTTGACTAGTCTTAATATTTCTGACATTGTTAAGGTAATTTTTATGTGTATTTCAAGAAATAAATAGAATGAATTTATATGATATTGCATAAATTTAAATATGCAGCGTTAACGAATCTGATTTTGTAAATAATAATAATTAAATGTTTTATCTTTAATCTTCGTAGGAAGCGGTAAATGGTGAACAGGGAGCAGGTGCAGAGGAAAGCGGAATGACCGATAGTTTTACCAAACTTACGAGGAACACGATGCAAGAGCTTGAGACTTTAAATAACATTTACAAACCAAGTAGAGAAAATTGAGTTTTATATAAAGATTATATAAAATGAGAAGAAATTAATGAACGTTCCAAGTACAATTGAATAGTTTTAAGATCAAAAGTCTTAAAAAAATCGTTTCCGGCTATGTACAAGACTTGCTTAATCAAAAAAGGGACGTGAATTAGATTGCTTAAACTAAATTTCGGTTGAAATCGAAATCCCTGTGATTAAAAACAAACCTATATATGTCATTGCATGTATCGTTCACAACGATTATATTCAGGACGCGGAGTAGCTAGTCTTCTCTGGAGTTCTTCTCTGATTCATCGAACGTTCTTGATAACTTTGAAATAAAGCTTTATCGAGTCGCTTTTTTAATGGCACAATTCGTTAATAGCTCGCCGTCTATGAGATCTGAGTGGTTTTATTTTATGTATGATTAACAAAGCAACACCAAGTTTGCTTTACTCAAGCATCAAGTTTTATGATTTCCTTTTTGTAATCTGTTAAAGTCTTAAAAGTAAACCTTATGCTAAGGTTTTATATACTATACGCGGAAAAATAGATATAGAAGTTACATGTTATTGTCGTGTTAATATACACATGTTTGTGATGTTTTAGACATTTATTGCGATTATTTCTTTATTATTTTTACGTAACTTTTGTGATTCCACGTGTGTTTTTTGTCACCTCCGTCTTGCTTTACTGAAATTAATTCAACTTATATTCAGAAAAACGATAGAAACTAAAAAACATCGAGTCGCAGTAGATTTATGTACCATGACCGAGTCCTCAATTACTTCGGACTTTGAATATTTGTTGAGTTTGTGATATCAATATTTTATCAAGAGAAACATATTTAATATGTTTTACAGCATTTTATCGTTAATTATTGTTATTATCGAATATATACCTTATTGAAAAGTACAACGCACTGCATAGATTTTTTTAATAAAGTTTAATACATGTTTGACATGTCAAAAAGTACTGCAATAGATGAATGACAGAGGACATATTTATTTTTAAATGCAAAAACTAAAGTTTTCACAAAAGGTTTTTTATACGAAAACACTTTAATAGTGTGACAATGTACATATTTTTATTTGTACACGCAATATTTTTGGAATATTATTATACAGATATGCACTAATATTGTATCTGAAATTTTACGCATATAAAAAATAAAATATGATATTTTTTTATTATTACGGAAATATTATTATATGGAAGAAAATGCGAGAAGAAACAAATTTTAAAATGTTTACAATAATATACATATATAAGATAGAAATTTTTATGAGAACAAAAATAAATTAATAAAATTATTTTAATTTGTATGTTTTACTTTAGATATGAAATACAAAGTAAAGTAGGTATAGTAATTAAAGTCTGATTTTTCATTTCTTAACCTTGACTTACAATTCTGTTTTCTTTAAATACCGTCAAAATTCGAAAAATCTTTGAAATAATTCTTATTCTTTACTTAATGGCCGTGGGTCTTTGCGAGACACCGATATGTCACAAAGCAGGCGTGAAATTGATCAAATATGGATACATAGAGCGTTATTTGAAAAGTCAGTTTAAAGTGCAAAAGTAAGCTTTTATTGAAGTTTTTCAATATGTAGAACGCTTTATTAAATACAAAGTTGCAAACAATTGTAAATTAAACTAAATATTGCTCATTAAAAATTAACATTGATTCTAATGGAAAAATCAATTTGACTTGTTTTTTTATGCAATAGCTTTTGTATTAAAAAAGCACTGAACATGTGTAAGAGCTTAAATAAGAGCTTACTTCTTGGACTTTAAATACTTTCTACTGCATACATTAACCAAGTTATAAGAATTCAAGTTAAACCATATTTGTAGGCCTGTTATGCTATCTAAATAATACATATTTTGGGCAGATGCCTATTAAATAAAACGCCGGAACACGTGACTCATAAATTAGACCGAAGAATCACTTTGCAAACTTTTAGCAAAATCTGTGATTCGGAAAAAAGACACTCGCCTTACAAGAATTTATTTTTAGATAAAAATTTTATCGAATTTATACCATTTTATTAATGTCAAAGGTAATATGTATGACGTTTTCGTTCATTCGACGATAAAGAACTCGTCAATTAATGAACTAAAAATTAATTAGATTAATTAGATTTTTTCATATTATATTTTTTATCTAAGAGTTTGTATTGAAAAGTCGTATCATGAAGTATATACATGTTTAAGTACTCTACTTTTTTGTATTAATAATAAATTCACGTTACTTTTTATACAAACATACTTTGTACACGAATACTTCACAAACTTTTTTATAGTTGACCATCGTACTTCGAAAGCTTATTTATTGACGCGCTTTTAAATAAGAATTATTTTGTTTTGAAATACTTACAATTTTTATTTAAGTTCAATTGGTATAGCTTCATTTCTATCTATTTTTCTAAGTTAGGGTAAATAAATAAAGACATTTTTTCGTGTAAAATTTAAATTTTAAAATAAAATTGTTTTTATTCATTTAGGTACCCTGACTCGAATTGATGAACAATTTCTCAAAAATTCATAATTTCTTTTACAAATTATTTAAATTATATATTGTACGAGATGAGCTGGGACATAAATACTCGCTCTTCTAATCATGAAATTATGAAAAAAGCTGAAATAAATTTTCGTTTCTCCCATTTCTTTTCTTTAAGAAAAACTGCACTGTGACGAGTGTTTGATTTATTTGATTTATTGTACGAATAGCTTTTCTTATTGATTAGCAATCATTCTCTTGGGAACTGATCAAAGGATGAGATTCACATCTTTGAAATAGATTTTAACAAATGAAAAAAATTATAAATTGAAAAAATATTATTTTTACGAGCTTATAAATATTTCCTTTTTCTCGAATACTGAAGTAAAAAGTTTAATTGACAAATTATTTAAATTACAAGTTAAAAAAAAACATTCTATGATATTCCAAAAGATGACTTAAAATTAATAATACTGTAATTAATAGTTTTGCGTTATCTGATAGTTTCGTATAGAAATACATACAAATTTAATAACTTTTTTTATACATATTTTCTTATAACCATATGCGTAGTTTATTGGAAATCTTATTAGCACATTTTTTTAATTTCTATAAAAATGGTAAACAACTTTGCGAGATTATATTTAAAAAAATTAATTGTAATTATTTATTATTTAGTACACGTGAATGGACATCACAGATCGAAGTAACTTTATTTAAATGAAATAACATGCTTTACAGCTTTATCAAATATATGCATCACGTCCTACTTCAGTCTTCTCTTGAATGATCGTTAAATTAGTAAATATTAGTAGAATAGCATATTTACTCTAGGTTTTTGTAACACTAAACATTTCTTAAAAGTGTTTTTAAATTCGACATACGTATTTCGAGCATGTAGTATTTTAAATTTTATTCTTAAACGTTTCCTCTTCAAATTTTAAATAACATTTATTTTGCAATTATTTGTTACTATGTTTTAGGATAATTTCATATCTTAGTTGGTTTTAAAAAATATAATTTATTCAATTTGTACATAACACATGTAAAAGTTACATAAAATTATTTATTTTTTAAAGTCATAAGCTTAGTTTGTTTAATTTAATATTTTTGTTTTAATTTGAACAAATGAAATTTATTATCGCAAATATTGTGTGTTAATCATAGATATATTTTAATACATGACAGTTTGTACAACCAAACACTTTATTTGTACAATTAATTTATTGTAAAATAGAAAATCTTATCAATATTTCATACTCCTGTGATCGATCATGTATCATAAAAAAAAAACTGAAAAAAAAGAAGTCATTTTAGTTTTATATTTACAATCACATGCTACACCTGCAGCAATGAGCGAGTATTTCAAAAGTGTTACAAAGGAATCATGTATAACTTATATAAACGTATATAAAAATGTTTTATCATTTGATCATGATCTTTTCAAGAAATTCGTTAGAACAGATAAATAATCGTCTAAACACGACGATTGCATACCTAACTAATCTATACGCCAGGCATCACAGAATTTAATGTACACAGACAAACAATTGTTTGTATCTTTTTACATTTGTATAATACATACGCAGATCTCGCAATACCATTCGCTTCTTAGTTATAAACATGTCTTTTAGTAACTCAAAACATGTATAAAACTTATTGCAAAGCCTTTATAAAAACAAGAAATGAATCTTTCTTGAGATAAAAAACGATTGTTGTTCGTCAAGTTTCTTTGGGGCTGCTTTTTAGCTAATTAATAAAATCTATTTTATACGTAATTTTGTTGAATTCATTACGTATTACAAGCAGTAATAGTTTTGTAATATTACGAATTTCTTCGATCACAAATATTATCAATGTTATCATTCGTAAAATTCAATGTTTTACCCGCAGTCATATAAATCTTATTTGTTTACATCCTTAGTCATTGCCGTTCAGCGGTACAAACGCGAAAAATTTCGTAATGCGTGTACTACTGTTTTTGGATTATCAGCCCTGCAATCAAAATATATTATCGTTAAATTAAGTAGCTTTTTAAATTTTATTCTTAAATACTATTATTTATTAGTAATATTGTTAGCAAGTATTACTTATTAGCAGAAATTATATTAAATGAAATTTAGTATAATATACTTACGCAATAACAGCAGTGTGAAATTCTAAAAGTTGATCTGGTGTTGCATTTGGCGTTCCAGTTGCATTTTCTGTTGGCATTTGACCTATAGCTTGTTGTAGCCACAAGGCCGAAAGCTGAAACAGTTGCACAAACGAAATATAATTACTTAAATAAAAAAACTTTAAAAATATTAAAAAGAAATTAAAGATCCAGTAGTTTAATGATTTCTCTATATAATGTAAAATTTACCTCTCTACTAGTTAAATTCAGCTCAACAATGACATCGGCAACATCTGCCATCATGTAAGATGATAGAGAAAATACAATGGCATGAAGAAGTCTCGTTACTAATAATTGTCCTTTTTCCCGTAGAATCTCTTGAACAAGCTGACGTCTGATTGTGAAATCCGATCGATTCTAAACAAACATTTGTTTATAGAATATTTTACAAGTACCAGTTTTATAAATAACGCATTAGAAATGTTTTTAAGGCTTACCTCTGAATTACGTCCACTGTGAATAAGATCAAAAAAGAATTTCATAACTGAAGCATTAGCTTCCCTGTGATCTAGACTACAAGCCATTAAAGCACAGTCTAATATACTATTGATCATGGGCGAGTGTAAAAATGGTACAGGTGAGGTTTGTAAAAACCTGAAAAAAATATTGTTTTCAAATTTTTCTCCTATTATATGTTTAATTATATAATATAATTTTATGATTAATTACCGCGCACAAAGTCTGAATAAATCATCTACTGTATCAGGATGCTTTACAAGACCATCAGCTTCTTGAAGTATCGTAAATGTAGGTGAAATAAAAGCTTCTAACATTCCTAATAGACCTGATACGTACTCCATATCAGTACCAAACACGTCAACTAAAATGGACCCAAGATATAGAAAACAACTATGTTGATGCGCAGCATACAATTGTATAATCTGAAGAAAAAAAAATGAAAATAAGTTTTGTCATTCAATTTTTCGTTAAATAAAAATATTTTAAATTCTTTACTTGTTTAACTAAGGGTTCCAACATATGTGAACAATGTTTTCCGAGACAGCGTACTATAAAGCGTAAGCAGCGACAACACCTTTCCATTATTCTCGAATCTTGCTGGTATGTAGAACATGTATTGGATAAAACTGGCCACATCTAGAATTAAAAAAAAAAAAAAAAATTATTGATCTATTTTCATCATTTAGTAAAATATAATATAATATTATTCTTTACGAACCTCATTAACAGCTGCTTGACAGGGATGTGAGTCATTGCAATCGTCACTTGGTGGGGTTATATGTCTAAAAATTGCAGCAAGTCTGTCTAGCCATAAAGCAGGGTCAGTTTTACTACTTCTTATAACAGGTATTCTTTCCTCTATTAAATGACATAATGGTCTCGCTTGGAACCAACAAAGTTCTTTCATTGACGTTTCTATTTCATCTTTAGGTAATCGGGATAAAATTTTTGCAACACCTAAAACATTCAGGAATTTTATCAATAAAGATTAATAAAATTTACATAAAAATTAATATAAATAAATTTTGATGTAAATAATGTTTTTTTGATATAAAAAAGTTATACAGTTAAAATAATAATGTCTTAATTTAATAATACCTTTGAGAAGACTGATTGCTGCATCATTAGTGATAGCAAAATTATCAAGATTGCGAGCAATCTGTAATAAACCTTGAAAATGTGTTGCCATATGTTTGGGACACGCTGTACAAATGCTTTGTAAAGCATTAGATGCTGCACTACCTAATCCTTTTTGACTCAAGCATGTTAACAGGAAATTCAGAATTGGTTCTATAAAAAATATAAAAATTATTTATTTTTAAAATTTTAGTTTCTATTTTACTGAATAAGAGATCAAAATATACCCAAAGATTGTGGATGACTATTTATCCATTCACAAAGTTCTCCTAGTAAAAGTATGCTTGTATGTCGAACAGCTATGTGTGTGTTTTCTGGTAAATTTAATATAGCTTCTACAACTTTTGGAACTACATCATTTTCTTCACTGAAAAAAATTATTGGATAAATAAATGAAGAATTTATATTCATAAAATTAAAAAAAAACGTTTATGCGTAACTTACGGTAAAATATTTTTTGCAACTGCTTGCATAACGAATAAAGCAGCTTCTGTTACATCCCATGTAATGGTTTGTCCTTGTGGTCCAGTCAAAGTAGCAAACATTTGTCTGAAACAATGACTGCTACCAACAACGAAAACTACATCTTTTATTAGTTCAAAAACTCGGGATCTGAAATCTGCAAATCCATCTAATTCTTCTATAAGACCCAGCTGTTAAATAAAAATCAATATTATTATAAAGAATTATAGTATAGATTCTTAATAATTTACATAATATCTTTAATTTGCTTACATGATCAGGTTCCATTTGGCAATGTCGACAAAGAGCTCCAATAAGCCTTTCAATATATGGTTTGAACACACATGTAAGTTCATTATTGTCCATCTGATATAGGATTTCAGAAAGCCTATACCATAGATTAAATGTTATTTGAGCAACCTCATAATCATGGTGACCTACACATACTAATGCAAAATCTAAAGCTTTTATAGCATAATGTTGTTTGCCATTCATACTGCCATTAACAATTGTCTCTAGAAAAGTTTCTGCCAATTCCGTAAAAATGCGACAATAATTTGTTGATCTGAAAAATAAACATATTTTGAAAATTCTTATAATTTGCAACATAATAATAATGAGAAAAAATCTTACTTATCCATATCTTCATGAGCAACAGATGCATGATAAAACTGCTCTAAAGATACAATTCTAGTAAAAAGATCTAGTTGAAGCTGCTGTAGTGGTACAGGTGGCTCTCTAGTATTCAGATCTCTGCTTCTAAGAGTTTGTTGTTCCAATATTTGTAATATTATAGATATGCAATCAGCAGCTGCTTCATGTAATTGAGATCCTGCCATATTGTTTTCGAGAACCTAAAGACAATTAAAAATAGATATAAAACTTACCAATAATAACAAATAAAATACTTGCAAAAAGACATTCTTATAATAACTTTTGTAACTTACCTGAAATGCTAACCTTACTATATTAGAAAACGATGGAGATGTAAGAGATATTGCACAGATGGTTACCCAACTTGTGAAACACCGCAAAACCCTTACGCATATTTGAACATCATCAACCATTTTAAGGCAACTAGTCTAAAAACAAATCAATTTAATTAGAATAAAGATTATTTGTATAATCTTCAAAGTGATTTATAAATAAAGTTAGATACATACTAAAAATTCTAAAACAGTGTCTCCATTATGTGTGAAATTTTCAATGATTTGTTGTCTTCGATTTGCACCCAATCTAAGAAATCGAGAATTAACTTCTTCAGGTAAAACTGTTAAAATTTCTAATAAAGGCCATAAGCTCGAAGGATTGTCACCAAATTTTTGAATTAAGTCTCTTAATGGTTCTTGCCAGGAAGCCATTTGTAATATTAAATCTGCTAGTGCCAGACACAGCTAAAAATAAGAAAATTATATGTTAGAGTAGTTGAGCAAAAATCATTAAATTAATTTTATATTTAAATAAATAGTAACCTGAGTAACTATAGCTGCATTTGTATTTTTATCAATTTGTGATATGTGATCTAGTAGCGAATCTCTAAGTGAAGCATGTGACACTACTGGTAACTCATGGAAACTCATTTGAATTTTTGTTTTCATTGTTTGCGCTGCAAAGCAACATGACTCCAAGTCTTTTTTTTGTTGCAGCATTTCGTCTGCAATTTTCCATGCGTATACCTAAAAATTTAAGACATTAAAATAAAGTATTCAAATTAATATTCAATATGTGTCGTGTGTTAAATTACAAATAGTTTTTTGGTAAATTATTTAAATACTGTTTAGAGATGAATTAAAATATAACTGTTCCTCTACAATGAATAAAAAACTTTTAATTTTCTTTGCTCTGTCTACTGGTTTTCAAATGTTCAACATTTTCAGTTTGTTTCCATAAATTTCTGTTTGGGATAATAAATCTTACGAAAGATTTCCATATGCATATATAAATAACAAAACACCTATTTATTAAAATTTCAGTCAGAAAATATACATATACTTTTATATAATCTGTACAAAACCTGTTCCTCTAAAAAAAGAATACAAAAAACCTCCAGCAGCAGCAAGTACAAAGGCTTCACTGTTAAAAGCCAGAGGTCTCAACAATCATAAACATCAGCCTTCAAAATAAAAATTCAGAGCAAAACAACCAGTAGGTTATGTCAGAAAATCCAAAAGCCCAAATTATAAGGCGTTCGATTAATCCTTCCCAAACCAACTCCTCACAATCAAAAACCCCTCGATCCTCTTCTCTCTCTCAACCCTTCCCTCAAAAAAAAAAAAACAAAAAAATAGAAAGAAGAAATAAAAGCCACTGACCGATTTCTGCATTTCGCCCAGCCATATCGAGGCCCTCTCCTTTTCGGCTGGGTCCGGGCTGTTGTAAAGCGAGTTGACCGCCTGGTAGACGGTGTCCAGGGCGGGCGGTGAGTCCATGCTTCTGTCTCTCTCCTGTCGCTGGATTCCGTCGATCTTACGCGCCGGCTGGGATATAAATTTTACGAAAAAAAACACTTGGGAAAGGGATGGAAAAGGTCGCTGCGCGCGTTACACTAAATCGGCTCCATGTAGCTCTCGCTTTGGATCGCCGAACGTTGAGAGTTACGGAGGTTATGCTGACACACTATATATGTATATATATAGATATTGGCACACCACGCGCACACGATCGGACCGACATACGGCTGTGCGACTGCAGCCGGATCCTGGGCAAAGCTGATGCTTGCTGATGCTACTGCCGTGTGTGTACTGTAAGTGTGAGAGGTGCCGGTGTGTGTGTTTGAGTTTTGAGGAGCGTTCAAAGGATTAATGAAATTTCTGCTTTACCTGCGGAGGGGCGGAGCGGTGTTACCGGTACGAGACTGCAAGGATCCTTTTCAGGAATATCAGGATGGTTTCTGAGGAATTGGGGCTTTGGTGGGGGTTGGTCTGATTGCTGATTGGTGATAAATTGGTGAGGATCGTTATGGACTTTGAATAAATTCGACTTTGGATGGCGGTGGCCAATTACATGAAATTTTGAATGTAGTATTGTTGGAAATTAACAATACAATGGTATGAGCAAGTTTTTATTAACAAAACATTCTGCTTTAAGGTAGTTACAAAACTTCTGCTTGATATTTACAGTTATTGAAAATTTTTTAATGGATATATAAGATGTAGCTAGAAAAATATTTTCGTAAAATGAATTTTTTTGTAAAATTATATAACAACTTTTCTTTTAATTTATCAAGCACTATATGATTTATTTGCGCCTTTTATTTCACTCAAATCTGTGATTTAAAAGGCGAAGTAAAGGGTGGGGTAATAAGGAATCTACACAGAATATTATACGGGAACCCAAACATTATTACGTGGTAAACTTTTATTAGACCAGGTAGGAAAAATTTTTTTCTGAAGATTATATGTTTCACTAGAAGCTGACGTTGTCCGTTTTTCAGAAAAGGTCAATTAACTATATTAAAAAAATTATCCAGGTTAAAATGCCGATAATGTCGATAAGCTCGGATTTTGATACTGATCTTTTTCTGTCTATAATTTTTTTTAACAA
>UELX01006503.1:0-10744 GCA_900480035.1 Eupelmus urozonus | reverse complement strand
AACTTCGGAATAATTTTATTTGAATTTTCTGATTTTCGGCATATTTATTTTCTATTAATTAACATTTTGAAAAATTACTTTTGGATTTTTTAACTACACCCAAGCTCGCAAGCTAACGAGATGCCGGCCATTTGGGGCGTGAGCTGCTGCTGGCTCGACCTCCAGTCGAACTGCTTTGACGCTTTTAGGAATTTTTAATTGGATGCTGAACGAGATATGGATTTTTTTACAATAATAGGCTAAAGGTAATTTTCGAGATTTTGCGTCATTGCTAATTTCAGATTGTGGAGATTAAATTTAGTAGTCAGTTTTTTGGTGATTAGGGAATTTATAAACTACCTGTATCAACATATAAAATGATAAATAAATCCTTTAAAATACATTACAAATAAAAGCCGCTATTTGCAACCAAGCTGGCATTACACTTTATTTTTCAAGGCCCAAAGCAAAACCATCTCCCGCAAACTATTCCTTTAAAAATAACCCCAACCATCCACTCTGAAAAGCTCGCGCCGCTAATATAACACACAAGATGTCAAAGAATTCCGAAATATCCAGCGACTGTAAAGAGAAAGAGCTAGAGAGAGGCAGCTAAGCTGAATCACGTCAAAGCCGTGTAGCCGCTGGTCCGCGACTTCTTCGTCTGTGTAAAACAGCGCGCGAGCGCACGGCCACAGAGCGAGGCTCGACATTTTCTTTGAAGATTGTCCCTTTGGCTCTCGCGCTTTCTTCTTATGTGCGCTCTCGATTTTCCGATGCCTTTGCCCGCGCGCCCCCCGAGTTTGCGGTGCAGAAGGGATTTCTTTTTTGCGCAGCCTTGAGTCTCGCGTAACCCAGCCCTTTCTTTTTCTTTCTGCTTTTTTAAACAAAATACGGCGCTGGGGTTGAGCTTGCTGCTGACTATTTTTGGGTTATCGCTGCTGCAGCGCTGGATTATACAGGTGTGTGATGTGGTTTCGTGAGCAGGCGAGGTAAAAAAGAGTTTTATGGTTTAATGAAGTCTTGGGGTATCAGCTTTTTGAAGCTAAAAAATCTCCGACTTTGATTATTTTTTCTTTTATCGTACAGTGTATACTATGTCCGACTCGCGTCAAAAGAGGACAACTCAATACTCCAACTCCACAAAAATTCTCAACACCCACCCCAAAAAAAAAAACAAAAAATTGCAAACAGGCCCGTCAGCTCGTCCGCTACCAGTGCTGTAAACTCTCTCGCTCTCGCGGGCAATCAGCAGCTCGTCTCGTTTTACAGGCATCGGCTCTGACACTGCATAGCGGCGCGGCGGCGGCGGCAGCAGTCGAAACTGCACGTGGGCTCGTCGGGCGAAGATTTATGCGCCCGCGACTCTCCCCCTCGAATTAACCGGGCGCCCCGGTAATGCCGGGATATCGGGTGTCGCTGTAATTGGGACCCGGGGGACTTGCGGCTGCCCCCGCTACTCTGGCTCGCTCGGCACCTACGCACTGCGCGTTTATCTCTCTCGCTCGCGCGCTCGCGTATATATAGGCGTGTTTACGCGTCCGCCGAATACAAGCGACGATTGCGCTTGCCGCTGCGACGATTAATCTTGCGCGCGAGCGAGCGCCGTCATGAAGCTCGAGTTTCGATTGTTTTGCGATGCAGGCGAGAGAGTTGGTAGGTGGGGGTGGAGGGAAGGGAGAGGTGGCGAGTGCGGTGGTAATTTGGCTGTTTAATTAGCTCTGATTTACGTTAATGTTTTCGATGTTTGATTGTTGGAGGGTTTTATAGAGGTGGAAGGTGGTTGTGGGAATGATTTTTCTTTCTTTTTAAGGTATGTGATTATTAATTGGCCTTTGTTCTAAAATGATAAATTTTAATGGATTATTAATTAATGGCAGACAGTAGTAACTTCTCTTTGCTAAGTCTCAATAAAAATTTTGATATTTAAATATTTGAGAAAGAATTTTTATTGAGTTATTTTACATTTATTTACGAATAAAAAATTACTGATTAGAAATAAATTACATGAATAATAGTCTGGATTAAGTTTAAAATTAATTCAATGATTAGGCAGCCTGCATGAAACAATATTTGATAATCTGCAATTACACATTAACTTTCTTTTCCCCATCAACCTGAACTTCCTCAAAACACAAACGCAAGTCACACAAACCAGCACACATCCCCAAGCACAAAACAAGCGAAAAAAATCACAAACCCAGCAAACAAAAGCTCCGCATTCTTCGAGCTTCCCCCAGCCTACACTCGCGCTCGGCTAAAAAACATTTACTTACGCGCTCTCCTAACGCAAACGCGCCGGAGCGCGCGCTTTCACGATTTTCTCGGCTCGGCGCGTCTTGCTTGGCTAATTACAGAGAGCCGGCCGCAGCGCAGCTCGCCTGGTGTAACAGGCAGCTGTCGGCTTCCGCGGTTCGTTTGCCGTCGCCTCTGCGTTACGCGCTAACCTAGCTCCTCTCGTTTTTCCCGCGGCTTTATAGCTCTAAGCGCGAGGCTGGAACGCCGACGATTGACACTGCTAGCTTGGCTGTGGAGCTGGATAAGTGTGGGTTTCGATTGTTGGAGGTATAATTGCGATTGGGATTTAAGGAGAGGTATTAGCCTCGAGGAAGAGATTAGATAGTTATGGGGCTTGGGGTTTAATGTGTATGACACAGCTTTTTGAGATTGATGCGTTTGCGTTTATTGCGTAAGTGTATGTTCTTTCCAATTTCCGGATGTATCATCACAACAAACTGACATAGCTATGATCGCAAACGACATGCATTCCAAAACCATCTCACCCACAAAAAACTCATCCCCAACCTCAGCAGCAAATCTAAGCCACTACCTCACTCCCACGCAATATAAATCCAAAGGAACGCGCCTACGACTCGCGATTACAGAGCCCATAAAGGTCATCTCTTAACTCGACCCCCCGGCTTATTGTATCCGGCAAGAACTCCCCTATTACGTTTTGCCACCCTCTTACCAGCCCAGCAATGCGCTCGGCCGCGGTCCGCGCTAAACAGGCTAATATCTTCTCCCCTCTTCTTATCCCCGCGCGCTTTTTTTTTCATTCTTCGCTGTGCTAAGATTTTTACGCGCGCGCAATCCTTGCGCGCACAGCCGCGACTCGTAAAAAAGAAAAGCTAATTTATTTCGAGCACTGCGTGGCTTTTTTTTCTTTCTTGGCGAGGTATACAAATTTATGGGAGAGAGAGAGTTTTAAGGGCTGCGTATAAACGTAAGGTCGAGTTTTCATTTTGTGAGATTTATTAATAATTATAAGGAGTTAGCGGTTGCGATAGGGCGGCGAGTTGTGAGGATTGAATGTCTTGTTTGGTTTTAGTAAGACTGTAAGTACTTTTCAAAGTATTTTAATGTTTATTAGATCGTTTATTTATTTAAATAAAATTTACTGTATGAAAAAAGTACGTTTATATCTAACATAATAAATATTTCAATGATGAATTCCCGCGCAATGTCCACTTTCAGTGATCCATCATCATTATTTATGATTCCGCGCTCACCAGTAGCATCGCGCATAATAAGCCATTGTAGAACGCATCAAATTATTAATGAACTTTCAATAAAATTTATCCCCCTCGGCATAATGCGGACTTTCAACTAGCACTTTCGTTTCAAAGCGAGCGGCGCCAACACTTTAGCTCCGATCCCATTGTACACTCAGCAGCTGTTATTAAATCGACACACAAAAAAAAAACTACGAAGAACCGAAAAGCCAATCCGACGCTTAGAAAGGTAAAAAACAAAGACTGATGAATCTCTCTATTATCTAGGCTACGAATCGATTACTCCGTAATGTAGTTCTCACACTCGGGCGCAAACAAAGCGTGACGCCGCGCGGCCGAAAAAAACTGTCGATGGAAAAAAACGCGTATGGGATCGAGACAAAGCTGCGATAGAGTCGCTTCCTAGGCGCGAGGAAAATTTAAGTGGAAACGCCCTTGTTAACGTGATTAGGCGGCTTTTCTCCGTGGCGGCTGTGGGTTTCTCGGCGCGGTCATTAGCTCGATTGGGGCCGAAAGCGTATTTCGGAAGAGAGCGCGTAAATATATCCGTGCCTGAGAGGGGACTCATCAATCATCTTCGGTGGTAAGCGCAAAAGGCACAAATTACTTATCGCCCCGCGGCTGACGCTGCCGAAGACTGTGTGACTGGGTAAAAAGTCTTGAGGCGCGTTAGGAGGAATAAAGCGACACCAAGCTGGCTTATTAGCTTGCAAGTGTGATATGCTGGATTGGTTGTGAGGGGAGGCTAAGAGGGAAAGTTGAAAGTGCCGATGGATGGATGTTTGATGATGAGGTGAACGGTTTTCCTTTTTTGTTTTAAGGGCTGATTGGTTCGGTTTGGTTGGTCTGGTTGGTGTTATTTTTAGGTTGTGTTTTTAGAGAGTTTGGATGGAATGACCACATGTTAAAATATTTTCATTTGTTATATTGTTTAGAGTCTTTTGAAAACATCATCAAGAAAATGTAAAGTTTGAAAAATTTTCAACATCTCTTTTACTAATAAAAATTAAAGACTCCATTAGACGTCGCAAAGACCATCCTAGACTATTTTTCGCATGACGCAGCAACAAATTTTCCAAGCAACTAAAAAAAACACGGCCAAAACATTACCCGCTGCAGTAAGCCCTAGTACTTTTCCATCCCCAAGACAATATAACAATACCAGCCAGACCATCCACAAAGTAATTTTATTATTAGAAACACATAGTAAAAAACATCCAACCAGCCATACACCGTCGCGTTCTTATTACACGAAAGCCACTTATTTCCCTTAAACAAACAGCGTGTCGAGGTCAATAAAGGAAAAAAAAAGCGTCTCGGGCATATATCGGCGCTTCTATATTTGCGCCGGGGTATGATATCGCTGACGAACGCGCGACGACATCGGGAAAAAAGGAATCGCTGCCGAGGCCGCTATATACCGAACTGCCTGTCGCATTCATCTATTGACACGGACCTGCTTGACTAATGGACCGGCTGTTGTTCCAGGCTCGGGTTACCGAGGCGGGGGAGGGGCTCGTCCTTTCTTTTTTCCGCCCTTACGCCGGTGGCTGGCTGCGCTATTTTTCAACTGTGGTGTGATTGTTATTGTCGGTTTTGCGTGAAAGTTTTTTAGGTATATAGTATTTTTTTTAGAAGTGTTAATGTGTTTTTTAGTTATTGTATGCTTAATACAAAGTGGCCTTTTATTTGTATTAAAAGAATTCCTATTATCTAACCATTAGATTCAAAACCGTCCGAAAGATTTCCTCATCTTTCTATCAAGCAGCATGACTCGTGCATTTTCCAAACCCAGGTTAAGCATCAAAATTGGAAAACGATATAAAACACAGAGCATCAATACGAGTTTCTCAGAAAAGTGCAGAAAGCTCGAGCGCGAAAATGACGCAACATTATCTTTCCTCCTTCCTCCCTTTCTTCATCATCCTCCCTCTCTCTCTCCTTCTTCCCTCCTTTTTTAATAAGCCTCGTTTCTCGTCGTCGCGCGCGACTTTACATATTTATCTCCTTTCTCTCGGGCTGCCTCGCGCCCCGGCATTGTCCGCTCGTCACTCCGGTGTCGCGCAGCCGCACGCTGCAGCCTCTCTCGCTCTTTCTATATTGAAACCACGCGAGTTCGACGTGGATTTTCGGAAGTCTCCTTGAAAAATGAATCGCTCGGCAAAAAGCGAGAAAGAAGACGAGCGAAGGTAGGGAAAAAAGTAGCGCGTCATCGATCCCCCCGCAAGCGGCGCACGTTTGACGCGCATTGTCGTCGTCGCGGCCATATTTTATTTACGACGTATATTGCGCCCGCGGCCAAATCCGCGAGTGCCGACTCACGCTTTAATCTGCCGCTATGCTGCTGCTGCTGCTGCAGCCGGCCGGCTTTTTCGTTTTCCTCCCCCCTCCCCGCAGCTTCTTTTTGTTAGTGGAGAATGGAAAAAGCTCAATTTTGCAGCCGTGCCTTAGCGAGCTCGGTGAGTTCAGTGATATTATGCTGGGCTGAGTGCGCCTGCTGCGCGGAGACTGGAGACTAAGCGCGGTGTGTGTATACTTATGAAATTTTCGTTGCGAGGTGATGTGCGGATATGAGGTTTCTGGAGCGTCTAGTTTTGGGTTTGGGATGGTTTTTATAGTATGTTGAGAATTTTAAATTTCGAATATTGTTTGGAGAGGATAAATATTTGTGTCGGATTTGATGGTACGACCTTAAACTTCTGATTTTCGTAATGATACATCTTGTAAAGAAAAATGGTGCCAGGGCTATTTGATCTACATTAAATTTTCAAACCCTTAAAATACCAAAGAAAATGACAGTGATAATATGAATATATAAACGGCCACCACCAGTCCGATAATCATTCTGAATACATAATTCCATCGCGTCATACCCCAAAACCCATAAAAAAGTTAATTTCGCAAAATTGAAATAAAACGAGCGATTCCTCGCTGGAAATTGTCAATAAAATTTTAACATACAATTTCAGCACTCGTAATTAATTTCCAAGCGAATCTTCCCTCCCGACCGCTACCCATCAAATTTTACGTTACACCTCATTCGCCCCCCTCCCCAAGACTCCAGCGATCCCGAAAAATCGCCAAAATAAAATCCAATATCGCAAGAGGCCAGCCTCTCCAACTAACCCATAAATATAAAGTTAGCCACGCTCGGCGCAACGTTTTTCTCCCGGTAATGCATATTTCGGCTCTCGCGCGCGTCGAATCCGTTCGGTCTTTTATCTCGATAGCGCGACGCAGATGCAGAGCGGTAAAAAGAAAGACGAAAGAGAGAGAGAGAGAGCTGGGATAAGAGAAGGAGAGGGAATCGATCTCGCAGCGCGATATAATGAAATGGTTCTCGAGCGCTCGGGAGAGAGTCTCATCAAGTCAGGGAGCGTCGTATACAGGCGCGCGATGCCGGAGAGAGACGTCCGATTATGCGATGGAGGCGAACGAACCCGGAGGATGAGAGATAGGAGAGTTTCATATTCGAGGAGCGATATGCTACTGTCTAATCGATTAAGATATTGGTTGCGATAGGTAAGGATGAAAGTTGCGCGCTGCGAGCAAAGTGCCAGTCTTATTTTTAACGGTTATTAAAAACTTAATGCTTAGATGGATCTTTAACGATAAAAGCTATCCGGAAGTGGTAGAAATATCAAGATCAGGGTATATAGAGCGATATTCCGAACTTGCGCACTCCTCGAACAAAGGGGGCTAGCTGTGTAACAAGAAAGTCAGAGAGAGAGAGTTTCAGAGCAAAGGATTGACTACTGCCTTAGCAACTCGCTCTATCCAGCATCAAGGCTCAAAGGGACAGCGGCTCCCAATAGCCTTGCTACACATCCACACATAAGGCTCGAGCCATAAACGCGAGCTTGCGAGAGCTTGCGCTATGGACTATTCTATTACGGACTGACATCCGATACAAACTTGCCTGAGTGATCACGCGCTAGGGCCTTTGGCCCGTTCTTGCCATTACCCGCAAGGAGCGAGAGTCTATATAGGTGAGACGCTAGCCACGCTCGCGTCACGCAGAGGGAGAGTGTGGGATGACTGCACACTAATACCCGCGAGGAGGAGGAGTAGAAGATAGTGGGAAGTTGCGCGAGAGAGAGAGAGAGAGCTGGAGAATAATAGGATACGCAGGGAGTAACCTCCGGTCTATGCGCGCTATTCCGGGAGGAAGTTTATAGCGGCCGCGATGTCTCTACGGCTTCTTGATTTATTACCAAGTTAACCCTCCCGGAGGCTGGGCTCCTTCGAAAGCTGAGCTTCGCTCTATAGGAAGCAAGAGAGCGTCGCCGACGTGTCAAGCTCTGCGTGCAGGCGCGCCGTTTCCGGGATGAAGCCCTGATTCTTATGCTCTGATAATCTCGGTGATTCGTTCGAGTTGCCGGGTTTGTTTAGGGCTAAGGCTCTGGCTTGTTATGGGGTTTAGTGCAGGTCATCGATGTATCAGAAAGTAAGTTTGGTTGAATAAATTGTGAAAGGAATTTTATTGATTGAATAAAATTTAAAGTTTGATATAGCAGATGGTACTTACGTCGAGTCTTCTGTTCATCTTGCAATTGACGTTCCAGATTGTCTTTAATTTGCCGTTCCCTCAAAACGTCCATTTGAAGTTCAGCTGTAAATAAAACAAAAGTTTTTAAAATTTTGTACAATATAGCCATATAATATAATTTGCATTTCCAATAATTTAAGAGCGATCCACTAATATCATTTTAATTGTTAATAATATCTCTAGCTAACCCTTAAAAAATCCACAAACTTTTGCCATACAAATTTCTCAACAATCGCCAGCCATCACTTTTAAACCAAACCACATTCCTACCCTCACAAATTCCTCCCAAATTGCAATTACACCAATCGACTCCCAAGCCCAGTCCAGCCATAATAAACCGTCCCTTTAATTTACCCAAAACGTCTCTCGGCCGCAGCTCTCGAGAACCTCGCCCAGGCGAAAATTATAAATCCACCGAGAGAAATAGAAGGAGAGAGACCGAATCGAGGTGCGCCTAACATTTCCACCTCGCTGAGGTCAGGCTAATTTGACAATGAGAGTCCTCTCGCGAATATCGCACGCCTCGCTGGCTCCGTGATTAAATCCGGCCCGAGCGGCGCATAGTTACCTCTAATAGAATTATATTAAGACGTGCGCGAGCTCGGCCCCCAGATATATCCGTGCGTTTCTTCGGTTTCGAAGCGGGACTTTCTCAGGGGAGCCGCGCAGAAAGCGAGGAGCCCGCTAAATTAGCCATTTCGAATCTCAGCCGGGCCAAGACGAAGGAGAGGAGCTAGGAGGAGGGTTGGGGGGTGTGGATAGGGAGGAGAAGGTCCGACGGGACTAAGGGACATTTCGAGACGCGCTCGACGACGAGGAGACGTCGGCGGAACTCATTGTTGCGAATTTAATGAGGCGGAGATGTTGGAGCTTCGCTGATTGCTCGCGAGTTATGGGGTTTAATGAGTTTTGGCTTCTTCGTAAAATGTGATTAGGGCTTGATCGGTGAATAATAGATTTGTGTGTACTAGCAGTTTTGTGGTGATTCTGATGTTACATTGACTTTCCGTTAAAATAATTTCGAATTGAATAGAAAAATTGAATTCACTCATTATCGATCGATCCGCTAATCTCACACCGGAAATCCCGCCTTGAATAGCATCCGATAAGCAGAACTTAGCCTCGAGCAAACTACCAAAGAAACACGAAACAGTCATCAATAACAGGCTGAAAAGCCGCCACGACAGCGTCAAATCTCAACGCTAAAGAAAATCCAGTACGACTCTTTTACTCTCCTCATTCTCGAGTTCCACTCCTGCGGTCTAACTGGCTAGGAAGTGGCTCTTTTCAAGCCGACTCGGAACGTAACGCGATAACTCCGCGAGTGAGCCCCAGCCAAATCAGACCTACGGCTAATTCTCCGAGCGCGCGGGCGGCAGGAAAAAGGCGGGAAACGACACCGAGCTCACCCTCTCTTCTTTTTTTTCTCTCTCTCACCCTCGGCGCGTGCTCCCCCTTTTTTTTCCTCGAGTTACGCGTGCCAGCCCCGTAGACGGACTAAACGAGCCGTGTCGTTCACGAAATTCCGACTTATTCTCGCGAGTGTATTGAGAGGCTTGCGCAAACAGCGACGGAGCAGAGCTCGAGGAGCTTAGTCGCGGCTCCCCTTGACTTGGGAGTTAGTTTTTTTTTTTTTTTTTTTAATCGGGATTGAGGAGAAGTGCTGAGCGTACGATTTCGAGTGGATTATACCGATGTGTATAGGAAGGAATTGCTTTTCGAAGGTTGGTTACTTTCGTATTAAATCTCGGGTGGTGTGAAGAATTTAGAGAAAAAACGTAGTAACAATCGATTGTAATATTTGGATTAAATATAGCAAGATCTATATATTTAAGTAAAAATTTCTATTTGTTGATTAATTGTTTTACTTGTAAATATCAAAAGAATATAAAATGTAATAACGTCAAACGTTAATCAAAAATATTTATGTAATCAAAGAGACCGGTAGTTCTCTGTGAGTACGTTATGCAATCTACATTTTTATGTATGTGGAAATAAAATAAATTTAAATTTGATAATAATGAGAAGAAGTAGTATATTTACTTCTTATCATTATCATTATTAAGATTTATTTACTTTCTTTTAAAAAAAAAATTGTTTTATCTTCAATCAAATAATATAATTTTCAGATAAGCCTCATCGTATTTCAACCTGCAAATCCAGGGAATTCGATCACCTTTCGTATCGAATAATTATATTATTGATTTACTACTAAAACTAATTGGAACATAAAATATGTGGCTATGTAGTTTTTAAACCTAGTTATTAGATAAAAGACAATGTCAAGTTAACCCAAATAGAAAATTATAACTAGCTTGCTTTAATATTATAATTGTGAAAGTTAGATAGTTTCCATTTGGGGCTTGTTAAATTTTAACGAAATTAAAAAAATGAAGTCTAATTAATTAAATTTCTACTTAATAACGCCAAAAAAATTACAGTTAATATTTACCAAAATTAAATTAAACAAAATTTTTCACTGATTATTGATTCCCATTTCCAAAATCAAATACAACTACTATCTTCCAATCCAAATCACCTCACATCAACACCCACCCCTCCAAACAACCAACATCTAAAATCCCACCTCCCACTCCCACCTCATCTCAATCCTTAAGCTCGGCGCCAAAACTACATCCACTCCCGGCCGATTAGACTCATCGCTCGCCAACTTACAACCCCCCCCCCCCCCCCACCCCCC
>UELX01006502.1:0-10744 GCA_900480035.1 Eupelmus urozonus | reverse complement strand
AGCACAGCAACACACACAAAAAATGGCTCGACTCCAGGAGTATTAATGAGGTAAGCTTCCTGGTAGCCTACCTCTTATACGTAAGTCAAGTCAGGCTCGATCCTGGCTTGACGCACACAACACAACACATACATCTGCCCTCGTCCTCGAATCCTGGCCCCTGCTGTAGACTGACTCCTTTTTTCCTTTTCACCACCGCATCTGCTCTCCCTCTTTCCCTCATAACAAACAACACAAATTGAATTAATTTACATTATTAACATCACAAAAATCCGGCTCCAGTGCCATCAACTCTCGAAAAGGGACTTGCTGCCTGGACCTCGCTTCTTTCCTAACAACTAACTTTCTAACTAACTCTCCTACTCTTAACCTAATCAATATTTCCTAATTTATTAACTATCAATAAACACTCAACTCAATTCTCCATCGAACATAGACACAAATAACCTAGGATTAATCTCATCTAGCACCAACAAATTCTTACATTATACAAGCTACAAGTCACTAATTCTATCATAAATAATCATCCTTATTTACCTAATCCGTCAATTTCCAATACAAATTAATCCTAACTATTTTCCTATTACTAATCAGCATATATTTATTTCAGCTACTGTGACATGCTATAGCACAGTATTGAGAAAAAATTTTAAATCACTGATGTTCAAGTGCTCTTGTTTGTAGCTTTATCTCTGTTTTGATTAGTTTAATTTTCTCAAATGACGAAGCGTAATTTCTCCAATTGATTTAAAGTCTTGACTGTCCGGACTTGCCTTGAAGTTGTCGGGGGAAACGCATATATATATGGTTCCTAAGCTTATAAACTCATTGAAATAGGTCTATCGTTTATAACAAAATTAGGCAGTCGAACTTTATGAGGATTCGAAGCAACTATGAATAGCATGAGCCATTCGATTTTCGTCAATTGGATTTTAAATCTTTTATAAACAAATAACAAATCATCTCTTAACCTTGTGATAATTGTCACACGGTTTTTCGTCGCGATCTACTAAATTTTATATTAATAGAATCACCGCAACGGTGACTCTCCCGCGCGAACAAAATACACTTTTCCTTTTTCCGATATACACCGAATTTCCGCTCATCAAAAGGTCGGTAGCGCACTGACTCGTATGCCTCCTGTTGCGCAGCGTCGGAATGCAGCAAGAGAGGGTCGTACATTTACAATACACGCAGAAATGAACAATCCGAGAAATCACACTTTACCATTTATTGAAATCCAACACTTCACGTACACGACTTGCTGCGCAGCACCACGAAATTCCTCCTGGTTACACCGCTCGAAGGCAGCCGTACCCTGGTTGCTCGCACTTGCACGAGGTGCTGGCCGGCAAGCCGGCTGCACTGCGTTACACGCACGACCGAGGTCGCATCAAGATCAAGGATCTTCCGCGCCCAAAACGATCGCGTCTCTGAAGTAGTGACTCGCAAAATCAATTCGCCGCTCGCATACAAAACTCTAATTGCCGCAACGCGTGCAGACAATTAGGCGGGCCGACTGATTAAACCGCTTGCGCTCTCTTGCAAGACCGCGACGCTCGCGGGCCACACACATACATACATACAAAACAATAAACGTTTGGCGCCCTATAGGCAGCCGATCGCACTTACATACACATACACACGCTCGCTTTTCCTAGCTTTCATCGCTGCTCTGGCTGCTGCCCTCGTCCTGGGTGGGGATGTTCCCGGTCAGCTGATACATATTCGCGGTCCGCGGACGGGCGCGCCAAGCTTTGATAATCCTCGAGCTAAACAGCAAAGAAATAGAGTTAGCTGAGGAACAATAATGATTCTGGCTCTATTTTTCTCTGCTGTGCGCGGGCCACGAAGACATGGCGATGGTTTACCCATCGCAATGCCCCCGGTAAACCACAAATCGTCTACCGATTTGCGGTTATGGCTCCCATGTATAACAGAAAAACGAAAACCGTCTCCGAACAAACTCCTTTATGGCCTACCTCCTTTGTGGAGGTCCGTGCTCGATAAAAGCTTCGTCGCCATCTCCGTTCACTCCAAAATACTTACTTTGTCTGCTCGGCATTTTCCCTCCGACCATGTGGAGCGACATATCTCTGCAGGTCGCTCACGTGGACCTTTGCAATTTTCCGTCCTGGCGCCCCCAGTAAATATACCGTAGGCGACAGGACTTCTTTAATCGCAAAGGGGCCCTTGAACTTCTGCGCCAATTTGGCAGAAATGCCCTTGGCGGCATTCGAGAGAATATTCTCTCACCGAAGATCGAGGTCGCCCATCTGGAAGGTCACCACTTTTTGTCCGCGATAGTAGGGCCGCTCATCGTTAGCTTGAGCTTGATCATTGTGCTTTCGCGCAAGATCCCTCAGCGCTTCAAGCCGCTTGAGGTGATCAACCCAGACGGCTGGATCGAGCTTTAGCTCCGACAAGCTTGGCTCTGCTTCGCGCCTCAAACTCTTTACCGGCTCCGGATTTCGTCTCAAGTTTAGGAACGCTGGTAAAACCTTTGTGCTGGCTTGCACAGCGGTATTCATAGCGTGCCTGGACTTGTGGACATGCTCCCTTTTACCATGATTTGCGCCCACGAAGGTCGCGGTCATGGTTTTGAGAGTGCATTTGCCCGCTACACCGGATTCGCTTGCGGATGGTACGGAGGAGTCATTGTGTGCTTGACTCGGCACTTGCTAATCAAAGTCTCTAGTGTTTTATTTATGAATCCCGTTCGCATTGCTCGGCCTATACGAGCTTGTCCGGTGCGGCACACGCGCGTGTACCTTTTTAGATCACTCGGCTTGTCAAGGCTTGGCCGGAAGGGCTTAGTTATGCACCTCACAGCTCCTGCCCCCCTCCCGGACTGTAGAACCTCGTTCTGTACCGTCCATGCCCAGGCCCTGGCGGCCAGACGAGCCCGCTTGCGTGCCCTGCTGCCTAAGTTGGAGCTGGTCGCGGCGCACGAAGTCGCACCTCTCTGCGCACTTGCTAAGTAAAATCGCCTTATTTTGCTCAGCTGTCGTACGAGAAGACGCCTCCGATAAACGGCTTGTTCCTGCAACACCGATATCTTCACTTTGCTAACCGAATTTAGACGAGGCGCTCAAGTCGCTCTCTGTCTTACTTCCCGCATAAATACCGTATTTTCCATCATTTTTGAGGTGAGCCGGGGCGTACATGTCGCTCGCCGGCTGTCTTTCCGAAACCTCGTTTGCTTTCTTCCGGTTCCTTAAGTGAGAAAGGGCGCCTACGTCGCTCACGATCTGACTTTCCGAATCACCACCGTATTTTCCATTATTTTCAAGGTGAGCCAGGGCACACATGTTGCTCGCCGGCTGTCTTTCCAAAACCTCGTTTGCTTCCTTCCCGTTCCTTAAGTGAGACAGGGCGTCTACGTCACTCATCATCTCACTTTTTAAATTACCGCCGTAGGTTCCATTATTTTCGAGACAAGCCGGGGCGCACATGTCGCTCGCCGGCTGCATTTCCGAAACCTCGTTTGCTTTTTTCCCGTTTCGTAAGCGAGACAGTGCAGATTCGTCGATCACCATCTCGTTTTTTGAATTACCGCCGTCGTTCCCGATATATTCGTGGTTAGCCAGGGCGCAGCTGTCGCTCGCCAGCTGCCTTTCTGAAACTTCGTTTCTTCTTTCCGCTTTGCACGTGAGGTAGGGCGCCTACGTCGCTCGCTTCCTCACTTTCAGAACCGCCACCAAAAGCTTCCCTTGCCCCAGGCGCAACCACCGCGGCCCAGTCGCCGATCGTCTTGTTCTCCGAGTCGACCTTCGAAACCCTGACCGACCCCGCGGAGATGCCCGCCACGACATCAATCGTTAACGAAACGCCGCGCAATTCGTGCTTTTGCTAGCTTTCATCCTTGCTCCAGCTGCTGCCCTCGTCCTGGGTGGGAATTTCCGCGGCAGCTGCTGCAGGGTTTGGGCCTAGCGTGCCTTCTGCGGACGGGCGCGCCAAGCTCTGATGATCCTCGAGTTAAACAGAAGAGAGAATGAAATAGGTGAAAAACAATAATATTTCTGGCACTCTTTCTTCCTGTTGTACGCGGGCCACGGAGACATGATGACCGTTTACCCGTTGCATAATGAGTTCGGGCTTTGCATTAACTATTACTTTACGATAGTCCTCAGCGAAACCGAGAATCATGCTTAGAGGTAGAGATACATGGGAATAACTTTCATCATTATTTATCTTCTGCATTTTCTCAATATCGATATATCCGGCGTTTTTAACGATTGTACTTTTATTTCATATTGAGAGATATCCATCCTTTCATGATACAGGTCAAACTAATATTTCTACATTTGTTTATCCCTGAGACATTAAACTTATATCTCATTTCTTTAAAGAACTGACAGATGGCGTTACTGACTAACTTTTCATTTTGAACTGCACTACCGTCAGATTTGGTCGATCGACCGCATATCGTCGTTCCTAACGAAGCTAGTACATTTCAAAAACTACCGATTTTCAATTCTCATTTTCAGATACTCCAAGTTGTTTAAATTTATCAAAGAACTTTAAATATGTAATATTAATACTGCATCTTCAATGTGTTGAGCTTCGAAAAAAATTTTATTTTTGTTTTAGGTCTCAAATAACAAATTTAAAACAGGTAGTTTTTGAAAAGTACTAGTCTTTGTTAGGAGCGACAATATGTACAGCGAGCTCCGTTTAATAGGAGGCAATAGATACAAATCTTGATGTTGAATAGATATACGTATTTCGTTGCCATTGTTCAATGTTGATGTATACGAGTTTGGCAATGTGCCGCGGACTCGTCAAATGCCACTGGCGACTGTATACTAGGAATTTCTTCCATTTCATTGTAAACAACAAAGAAATATGCAAGTTATTTTCCACCAAGGACGATTCTTAAGCCTAAACCTTTTAGGAATTTTATGTTTCGACGTATTAGCGCTTTGACTAATCGTCGATGACTGACAGGTGGTGCATATGTTTCTCTGCTTGTAACCTGATCTTTATGACTTCTCCGCGAAAATTAACGAAATCTCCGTCCTGATCAACTATTCGTACTTGCAAGTGATCTATGCGTTTGGCGTTGATTGGATTGGTGTGCACTCTTTGAACTTTTATATAAGCCCCTGGAGTAATATTGCACTCTACTCTCAAAGCGTTGACTTTGAGAATCGTAAATCAGAGCTATGAGAGACGTTTGGTTCAAGTATGCAGGGAGTGAATCCTAGCAAACGACCAGTAGAATTTTCTGGTTGGAAATCGATTGGACTATTAAACTTTGTGTCACTGCGAAGTGTGTTATGGTTTGGTTTCAAGCTAAAGCTGATGTTTTTGTGTTAATTTTTTTCTCAGATATTTATCAATATCTCCGATTTTAAAACTACCTACTGGTAAATTTATGATTTCACCACTTACGTGAAACTTGTTATCATTGTTGTCTATATTTGGAATTGAATTAAAATTTAAAAGTTTTACGAATCCAAGAACGTAGTTTTTATGTGGTGAAAGTTCTATCGGGGGAAAGTATTAGGCTTCGAGTATTAATGAAGCACCAGAAAGAGTAAGAGTTAATTAAACTTCCATATTTGCTCGAATAAGAATAAAGAAATTTTTACATTGCTTTAATTCATATAGCCTACCACAAGAACTTTAAGCAGAGATGTCCGCAGATGTAAGTGTCAAAGTTTTGATATCTCTCTGGATTATATTCGACTTGAACATTGCCAAAGTACATCATCAGATCAAAAGGAGATTGAAGATCACCAAAATTTTTAAAATATACGACATCATCACCTCGTTTTCGATTTAAGGTACAAACCTTTACCGAGCACTAGCGCTTCCATCTTCTTATTATGTCTCTTATTCTTTGCAATCCCTGTTTAGCTGCTTTAGGATCGTTAACAACCTTAACAATCCCAGCAGCTCCTCCAGCCAGAGCACTAGTAGCACTGAAGGCTATTGCAAATAGAAGTATGAAGAATGGTAATGCTCCGCTCACTTTCGATGGCACTGGTAAAATTCGTGGAACCCTAACGTTTTGCTTTACACCGGCTTGTTCTACAGCATAGCGTGCTTTCTTCAAAGCTGAGTGAACCCCAGTTAAAGCACACTTGCTGGGTGCTGTTTGAAATGTAGCAGCTTTTATCACATTAGTTAGAGCGATCTGCTTCCTTCGTTTTTTACACTTTTCCGACTTTGACTTCTTTTTTTTCGTTATAAGACCCATGCCAAATTTAATTTTTAATTTCATGGCTTTAATGACAGCGTATGCTTCTGCTTTTTCAACAATGCTAGCGTTTTCAGATGGAATTCGATTCCAAGCTTTTTCAGCTACAACTCTGTCTGCTGCGTTTCTCAACTCAACGTTTTCACGATATATAGAATAAGTTATATCGTGCTCCTTACAGGCTACGTCGAGAGGATTCCATTTAACGCGCACGATATGGTAATTGATCCAGATCACACGCTACCGAACTCCATTATTATTTTTGAGGATATTGCCAGCGAGAAGCAGAACAATGTGCGAGGTAAAACCTCGCGGAGCAAACCCGTGCTCGCCTGGGTGCCGCCATTACGCGCCCCGGCGGTACGTCTGCTTCATCTCACTCACATATATACACCGAGATATTCACATGTACACTCACTCCCGGGCACGTGCGTATGTTGTGGGTCCGCGAGCGCAAGAAGACGGCGCGCGCATCGTCTCCTGGGAAAGAGAAAGCACGAGGTGGGAGCAGCGAGGAAGTGGAGCCGGAACGAGAGCGAGAGAGAAAGGCTCACTGGGAGAGGCAACGGGATTCCGGTCACAGATCTCGATGAAACTTTGGGAAATGTTTTTTCTTACCAAAAAAATGTAAAAAAGCCGCAGTTATATAGTCTAACGCTTTGAAATACTCGGGTTATGGACACTTGCAGTCTTATTTTCAGCAAAATATGAAAAATGAGCTTTCACTTAAAATGTGTACCACTAAGCTATGCAAATCCTTTATAAATTTTCACTAAACAACATGAAACTCTAGAAATCAAGCTTTAATTTGCCGTTTTCAGAATAAAGAAAAAACAATTAAGACCAAAGTTATGATTCTTTAAAGTTGAGTCACAAAAGTCTACTTAAAATCATCTAAAATTTTGACATATGGAATTTTATAGTAAATCAGTGTATTTTCCTTGCTCAACATTAAAGAATCATAACTTTGGTTCTAATTATTTTTCTTTATTCTGAGAACGTCAAATTAAAGCTTGATTTCTATAGTTTCATGTTGTTTATTAATAATTTATAAAGAATTTGTCTAGCTTAGTGGTACACATTCTAAGTAGAAGCTCATTTTTCATATTTTGCTGAAAATAAGACTGCAAGTGTCCATAACTCGGCATTGTTCATTTTTTGGTACGAAAAAACATTTTTCAAAGTTTCATCAAGATCTGTGGCCCGAATCCCGTGGCCTCTCCTAGCTAGTGAGAGAGCAGGAAGAAGGAAGGCACTTATCATCGTGATGGCGGATGCATCGGTTGTGTTTCCTGTTGTAGAAGGTGGATTTATTTATTAACGTTGTTAAAAAGTCGTAGGTTGGGCGTTTATAGAATGGAGGTTGTTGTTATTATTGTTGAAATTCGGCGTTGTTATTTCGTGACCTTTCTCCCTTTATTTTCGGCTGGGGTTCGGTTCGTGAAAGTGTAAGTAAAATTAAGTTACGCGCAAAGCTCGCAGTGGTCCAGCGAGGTGTTCCACGGCGAACAGACAAGTCCTGAATTTCTTTCAGTAGATTTACTAGTAAAGTCCAGTATAGTAAAGTCGTGAAAACGTTTTTAATAAATTCTTCATATATAGTACGGGACTACGTAGGATAACTTTCGATTTAGTTTATTTTCGTACAAATACTATATCACAAATGTAAGAGCATTGTTTTATGGGTAGACACAAAAAGTAGATTGCTTTTATCTCTGTCAGACTTATGCTCGTATCTCAAAGCATCTAATTAGAGATAACGTTAATGTTTTTGTCTCATTTTGACAGGGTGATATGAATATGTAACACATATACGAGGATCACGTCAACTCTGATATCACTTTTGCCCGTTTTAAAGAATTATGTTTGAAATGTTAGAACGTTGAGAGGCACGGGTTTCTCGTGATCGATAAAGATAGGAACATGAATGACGGTGGTTATCGAAAGGATTTCGACTGCTTTGCTATGAATATAGCTAACTTATAGCATAAAATAAACGGTCTTTCGTTCAATGTTGAAGCGCCAACATGGCAGACTTTCATTGAGAAAAGAATATACTTCGCGAACATGTTAAAGCTCAAAATGCAATAAAACGAAAGCATAGACTGATTAAGTATTGAAAGGATAACGTTGAGAGATTATTAGGTAAAACTTTTAAACCAATAGTTGAGGCTCTTCAAAAACTATCTGCTAAAAGTCTGTTTCGCAAATCACCAATAATGATCATGATGATAGTGACGTAAAAGATCAATTCACTCTGTTAAATGAGACTCAACAGTTAACAGATAACTTTAAATCATCAGCTGAAAATGATGATATGGACATTGCACATAACTATGCTCTAATGCTTGATTATAATCAAATGCAGTATCTCGATAGAGTATATGGAGTACGTGAAGAAAGCGATAAAGACAAGATTGGCAATTTACTAATAAACTTTACAAGTAATATTATCACTGTTAATGATGTAGTCTTTCCAAAAAGTGTTAAATTATCAGAACTGTTTGTTGTAAAACATCCTAATTACAATTTTGTAAGTTTCACTGATTTGAAAAACTATCAAAAAATTCTAATAACATCGAGTGCTCATAAGAAGGAATACGACAAACATTAAACGATTCGCGTTTACAATAGTAATAAATTTAATAATTTTATCGCTCTTCTGTTTGAAACGTTAAGTGAATTATTTTCTAAAGATTTAACCCCCACAATTAAGTGTAGTAAAGGTTTACTTTGATATAAAATTGTTAAAAGAGGCATGAGTATGGATTATGTGTACTGTGATGATCCAAACAAACTCGTTGACGGACTTCGATTACTAATGGCTGATAGATCTGCTGGAAATCAGAGTCATAGCAACTAGATTCATTCAATGATCGAGAAACTTCGCGAGGCAAACTATATATACTGAGATAACTTGGAACCCCTAATCATTGTTAAAATAAGCGTTGATGTGGTCAGACGTAAACTTCAGTAGGGTCGATGATACTTTAAGTCCACCAGGTATCGCATATAAGCTTACCACTGATGGTCATAAGTCAAATGAACAGTCGAATGATGCAGTTAACTTAAAGACTTGCAAGGTCCAGCTGATCAGCACACTGACTGACAGCTGGGCACTAGCACTGAGCAGAGCACATGGTGGGGGGAAAGAGAGAGAGCGCGCGTACATGCGAGTGCTCTCCATGTATGCGTCAGTTTCTCAAAAGGCGGTGTCGAGTTTTCGGCACACGCGGTCCGCGCAGAGAAAGAGAGAAGCAAGCGTAGGCGCGCGGGGAGAGCGCGGAGAGATTAAGTGGGGGAGCACGCGGTACACGTCACGAGAGAGAGAGAGAGAGACGGCGCGCGTACATGTGCGCGCTTTGTATGTACGGGTACCTTTCTCAAAAGGCTGTATCGAATTTTCGACACGCGCTATTGGTGCTCTAAGTGCACGGTAACTATCGGAGAGGGCAGCACGTACTGGACCGAGTAGTGCCGGGCCAAGTAATGTATGACGGGTTACCGTGCTAAATCTAGTATAGAAAAAAATAATTTAGATAAAAATTAATACAATGTACCACGGATAAATTCATACTGTGTCTGGCCGTACTTAAAAAGAATTGTTTTTGTTAATTGAATATTTTATGATGGGGGACCCGAAAGGAGAATTACGGGTACGGCCCTTTTGCCTTACTTAAGAGGGGGAAAACTTTTACTCGCGCGCGCTACCTAGGTTGACCTATGACAAGGAAAAGACAAAGATAGCGAGATAGAGTCCTAATAAGATAGAAAGAGATAGAAGGCGTTTTTTTTCTTTAACTCGCTTAAAAAGCGCGCACGGGGCGTAAAAAAGGGAAGATAAGTTGGAGTTAAAATTCTAGAATGTATTAGGCTAGCATTTGAATATGACCAGCGAATAAAATATTGCTTTAAAAAATAAAAATTATATTAGATAATAATGCATTAATAAATTATGAAATAGAATAAAATAAAGCTCTGTTCAAAATTAAAAACGAAATAGATATAGATATTAAAATAAATTAAGCATTAGCATAACAAAAAAAAACATAAAAACTAGAATTAAAATAATTAATTGCAAAGTTTAAATAAGAAATCATGCGATTGGATGAGATAATCCTGCGCAAACTTTAATATAGTGATATATCGATAATTTGAGTATCGCGCATCCCCCACGCGGCTAGATTATCTATCAAACTATCTAAGCATCGCGAATAAAACTAGAGGTAAAGGGGGGAAACGGCAGTTCATTGCCGGAGATACCAAGGGCACGGATCGAGGAGACAGGAGCAACCCTGGCCAGTGCGTGCAAGCGTGATAAGGGACGCAGCAAGGAGGTTGACGCCGCTTCAACCACGCGGGCCATAGAGGCTCTCTCTTTCTCTCTCTCTCTCTCTCTCTTCTCTTGGTAGCTGAGGCAAGGACGATCAAGCGGCCTCCGGGAAGCAGACGCAGCGAAGAGTGTCTGGTTTTTTTTATATAATCCAAGGTGTGTATGGTTAGATGCGAGGTCGGGAGTAATCGGCTCTGCCGTCA
>UELX01006501.1:0-10753 GCA_900480035.1 Eupelmus urozonus | reverse complement strand
TTAGACAATATTGGATAAAGATACCACTCTTTAAAAATAAATAAATCAGGCTAGAGAAACTGCACATAAATCTTTTAAGGCATACAATTAAACTAGGGAAAACGAGTTTTCATGTGCTCTTTGCAGAATTAGAAAAGCTTAATTCCTTCAAAAGTTATAGGAGTTCAAACATAGCTTTAAAAAAATGCTCGCAAAATTAAAACTGCACCCCCAAGGATTTTGTGGTGCATGTTTCTACATAGATTTAAACTGTTATAACTTTTGAAGAAATTACGCTTTTCTAATTCTGCAAAAAGCAAATGAAAACTCGTTTTCCCTATAGTTTAATTGTATGCCTTAAAAGATTTATGTGCAGTTTCTCTAGCCTGATTTAGGTATTTATTTTTAAAGAGTGATATCTTTATCCAATATTGTCTAAAACTAAACATGAATATATTTATAACTCAAGTCTTTTGAACCAATAGAGTCTAATATTCTGGCTTTCCTCATGTTTTTACATCTGAAAACATATCTCAAGGTTTGAGCTAAATCCCTAGTTAGATCTAAATCTCTAAAGCTTTATCTTTAGAGCTAAATCTCCTAGTTAGACTAAAATTCATGGAAGAATGTGTAGAATACGTTGAAAAAACACTAAAAAAGTGTATTGACGAAATTATATCTTAAAAACAAAAACAAAATTTTGAAATGGTCCCAACACAAAAATTTGCGGAATAATGCTCTCCTTATTCTACTAATTAAAATCGATTCAGTCTATTAGTTTTCACACCCTCAACATAATCACTAAAAAGTTAAGTAAAATTTGTATGTAGCTAAAATATTTTTAATATTAAGTAGTTGAAAAATAACAATTATAAATTTCGTGAATTTACTCATTAGCTAATATAAAACTAATAAAATGATAATCTAATTTTACGTTTTTTTCAAACTGTATTTTTATTTCCTCGATATCTACTTTCTACGTTTTTCTGTAAAATCAATCAGTTACTAAAATGCCATCATACCTCGGTATTTTTATAAAATTATTCTATGTCAACAATACAACTTTCACCGATTTTTTTTTGTCAATTTATCAGGCGACCTTCCATCAAAATGTATAAAAAGTATAGGAAGGTTATAAAGTTATCATTTTTTAGAGTACTTTTGGTAACTCATCGATTTTAAAAAACAACGAAGCAACCTTACAATACTTCTTGATACGCCTAAGGGATCTTTTTACCGCCGCCTTTCTGGAGCCTGAGTGATCGATTTTGTTCTTATTGCTTTAGCCGATGACGTGTCCACTGGGGAAGTTTAATGGCATGGGCTCGACAGTATAGGCCGAGGGGAGTTTCGAAATGAGAGAATCCAAATTGTCCTTCTTGGTTTTACCCGTTTACTTGACATATGTTTACAATTTTGAGTTGTATGACTAAATGAAAGTTTTTCTTATACAGTTACTTTTGCAGTATACGTGAATATCTTTTAGATAATTTAAATCACGTTATTTCCGTACTAAATCTTGTTACTTTTGTTGTTTCCTTGTGACAAAAACTGTAAAAAGGCTGATAGGTATATATGTATATATTCTTTTAGAAAATCTAGATTTTTAGAGTAAGATAACTGTAAAAGTCATACGAAACTTTAATATCAAAGGTATAGTAAAAAAGCACATTCCTATCTTTTTGGAATAAATTACCTACAATCTGTAAAAATGAAACATTATTCAAAAAAGAAATTATCATTTAAACATAAACATATAGATTGGAAAACAACTACTTTGAAATACAAAAATATTAAAATCCTAGAATATATATTTTTTCTCTTGAAACCTTTAATATAAAATTCGACAATAAAAATATTATTTTATTGATAATATTCTTAAGCTTAAAAAAATTGATTTATTATTCTTAGTTCCAGCTTAATCGTTTAACTTTACCCTGAAATAAAATAATCATTAACTGAGCATTATAATTCGATTTTTGTAATTTTCTGAATTTACGAGGAGTTAAAGTTTTTTTTATATTACCAAATCTTAGATAGCGTTGCTCACGAGTTGAATAATTAGGGCCTTTCAAATTGATACTAATTTTTATAATGGGAAATAAATGTGAGAAACATGCTCTGAATTCAAGTAGCATTCGTTTATAATATTAGTGAATTACTACTAATTTAGACGCCCTTTTGTATAAGAAAATATTTAAATCTTTAACTTATCTTATCATTTAAAAAAAATAAACAATATGTTTTTACTGTGATTGCTGATAAGATAAGTTGAAGATTTAGATATTCTCTGTAAAAGGGTATACCTAAATTAGTACAAATCTATCAATATTAATAATTAATGTATACAGATTTGTCTCTGTATGAATTTAATTTAATAATAATAAACATCTAGTTTTTGTTTGGACAGTAAAAAGAAATAAATAACGAAGTTTGACAATTATATTTAAAGATAATCAGAATAATAGTGCGGTTCCAGACCATTCGATTTTTTTTTACTATAATATAGTTAAAAATTAACGCATAAAAAAATCCATAAAAACGGTCAACGGTTTATTATCGGTTTAAGAAATTATAAGCTTCAGTATACAGGAACAAAAAGAACATAAAAAAAAGAGCAGATTAGAAATCGACCGAAAGCGCGAATTTACATTTCGAGCGTCGGTTTTACTGTGCAGAAAATAGGTCGCTTATTTTTACAGCGTGGGTTTAGGGGCGTCGGCTGATCTATACCTCCACAAAACCGGTTAAGAATAAATGTGCCCATACGAATTTCGAACGCACGCGCACGAACGCACGCGTACATCCGTACCTTATTCCCTTATACTCTTTAATTTTAACTTCACGTTTACATCACCAGATAACGATCTAGGCAACGCAGCGCGCTTACCGACAAACATCTCAAACACAAAAAACTACTTTCAATATGAAAAAACTACCAGTAAAAAATTATACATATAAGAAAAAAAGAAGCAGCAGCACGTGTATACTACGCAGCATTGGCCGCGCGTAAGATACAGTGTAAGGTCACCCAAGCTCCACGTGGATCCGCGCGCTCCCACCCAGGGGCATCGCACCGACTGTATACACACAACACACATATATATATGCATATATAAAATCGGTCGGGAGGCGCGCAGCCGGTTCCCATCGCAGGTATATTACCCTTTTAAGACCGGCCACGCCGCGCGCGAGTTCCACGCGCGCTAAGTACACGAACGCGGAAGTCGAGCGCTCCACCCACCCGGTGCGGCGTCGGCCAATCGGCCGCTCCCGTGGCTCCACAAAGCTAAATTTGTATTGACACTGGAGCGCGAAGCCGCGCGCTGAAAGAGAGAGCACGAGATGAACCTAGCGCGCGTCCCCTCGTTTTCTCTCTCTCCCTCTCTCTCCTCTCTTCTCTGTCCCTCTCTCTTCGTATACGCGTGGCGTCATTCCAGCGCACCGGCTCCTCTGTATTCTCTCAACACATAACCGCAGCGCGGCGCATAACAAACGGCGCGCAGCGCATATACGCAGCGCTCTCTCATCTCTTTCGCTATCAGTCGAACGTATGTAATAAGCTGCGATAAGAGAAGATTAGAGTTCGGCTGGTCCAGATAGCTCTTTGATTTTTTTTTATTGAAAAAAAAAGCATCGGAGAGTGCGCGAGAGAAAGAGAGAGAGAGAGAAAGGTCTATTTTTACAAGCGCACGGTATAGTGGTACCAGCGCGCGGAGATCAGAATTCGGCTTGCCGACGCCAAGCAGCGGTAAGGAGGCGCGTTATAGCAGTAGGTCGGCTGGGGAGGAGTAGTAGAAGAGGAGCGTCGAAGCGCGCGCTCTTTCTCTCTGTTTATTGCTAGGCGTCTCTCTGTGGCGGCGAGACACGATGTCGGATACCGAGGGAAAATACGGTGAGTTTTTTATTATCTTGCCTTTTTTTATTATTACTTTCACCTTTGTTTGTTTGTTTGTTTGTTTAATTGGAAATCCCCGGGGTTAACAAATCTGATGGGACTGCGTGAAACAATGTTTCTGGTGTACTTAAGTTTTTATGCATTCAAAAAGCCCAAGCGATAATTTTGGAGTTTTTTGTGGTTTTGGTCCTTATTAAGCGGGATTGATCCTTTCAATAGGACATTATCACGACAAAGGCGCGGCCCTGTAATTACGCTCTATTCGACTCCTAAAATTGGACTCTGCCTTTGTTAGGACCATAGTGATGCGGTATGGGAATCCCTCAAGGCCAGGGTCTTACAATTACGAGAGCACGATGCTATAGGATTATTAATTTTAAACGCGTAACGAATGGTATGATTAAGTGTGCCTCGTGCAGCCTTGGAATTTTCAGCTTTTTCTATTCTTTATTTCATTTGAAATTTAAATGCGGGCTTTGAGTTTTCAATGCGTCGAAAAACTTAAATTACAAATTCGGTAATAAATCTTGTATTAAGTTCAGCTAATCTTGGCGTCTAAAATTTTTGGGCGTTTTAAGGGACTCGTCGAGTCTATAGCTTTCATATTTCAACATAGTCCTATAATTTATTTTGTTTAGAATTTTCTAACAATGTAATGATAAATAAATATTATTTTTTGTCATATAATATATAAATTCTTGTGCCAAAAATTGTATTAACAACTTAATTAATGTTACGGTCATTCATTATTGTCAAATTAAGAATTTTTCGTTTCAGTATTTTATAAAAGAAAAAGTGAGTTTAAATTTAGAAAAAATAAAAAAAATTGGAGTCAGATCTAATTAGTGACTTTAGCTACAGTCCGATAAATTAACAATTTTAGTTTTAATTTTAAATGTAATTTACTCGAATTTTATAATTTTAATTAAAATATTGAATAATAAAAATTATAAATATTAAAAAAGTAAAAATGTAAGCTGACTTTTAAAACGATTAATAAAGTTCAATAAATTCTTCCTAGTAATCATTGAATACCGTTAGACAAATGAATTTGTACTACAGTAGAATAAAAATATTCGGGCACAGAAAGCTTCGGATAGTAAAAGTCAAAGAACTTTAGTTTTGGTGTAGATAGGGCATAGAACAAAAAGGGGAGATTTTGACCCTTCCCCTAGTTACGGAAATATGACTAATCCCGATTTAGGAATAGTATGTGTAACGTTGAACTTACAGGAATGCCCGAACAAAACGTTTAAATGATTCTTTTATAACTCTACGATAATTAATATAAAAGTTTTTTAAATATCGGTTTATTTTTTATAATCTTTTTTATTATTAATTATTAGGATATCCTAAAATAAATTTAGCTTTGTTTATACAACATGGGCGTATTTTTAAAAATAAAACAGTTGGAAGAAACTGTTTAAAACCGTCTATTTTAAGTTAAAATTAATTAAAAGATATTTTTAATATTCATAGAATATAAAAATATATAATTTATCCTCATTACTGTAATATGATTCACTTTTAATTTTACCGTATGACTATCACAAGTACAATGAATGAGACTGATTATACAGTACGTGTACTATTTAAATAAGTATTTAAACCATTTTATAAAACTATAACTTTATATTCTAATTAATTTTTATAAAATACAAGATTATTTTAAACTTTTGAAAACTTTAGATCTTATATTGAAAATTTATTTTACAAAATTAGTTTTTCAAACATTTCCCACGGTACTTTTTCACTTCGATGTCCTTGCTTTTTATAATAAATCTGAAAAAAATGAATATCAATGAGCCAAGATGTTATAGTAGTTAATCCCTAAAAAGTACTTCATCATTCGAATTTTCAAAAAGGAAAGGTATACTGATATATAGTAGTACTTATGTTTGAAATTATACATAAATAACCGTATAAGATTCTTACCGAATATGTGATCCACGGTCTCAGGGATTTATTAAATAGACCTTAAAACTCGAGTTATGAGTATGAATTTAGTAATATTTTAAGAGAAATAGCTTGTACGTACATAAAACTTTGATAATTCCATTTATATATAAGTCATTTTTTCAATTTCAAACAAAAAGTAAGACTATAGAAAATAAGCTTTAATATGCTTTTTTCTGAATTAATATATTAATATTTTATTATAAATATATTAATTTGGTTTGAAGTTATGGTGATTTGAATTAGAGCAACAAAAACTCATCTAAATTCGGACCTGCTAATATTTATATTTTGTCAGTGTATAATTCTGTTGCTCTAATTCAAACAATTAAGTATAACTTTCGTCTAAATTAAATTTTTTAATTCAGAAAAAAAGCATATTAAAACTTATTTTTTCTTGTTTTATTTTCATTCTTGGAACTTATAATAAGGAAAACATTATATATACTATATATGGAAAGTACGACTCCAATAAACAAGCATATTAAAGTTTTGCATACAAGCAATTTCTCTTAAAATATTACTAAATTCATCAATAACTCGAATTTTAAGGCCTGTTCTGCCGTGTTAAGGAACACGGCAGTATTCAGTAAAACCCGAGGACACTGATCTAGATGATGGGATAATGAAGAAAAAAAATTAATCGTAGGAGTTTTGTAACGTAATTCATAAAGAAAAAAATATAATATTGCGAATTGAAATGAAAAATTATTTTTAATTATTAAGTTATACCGTGTTTACATTATCAATTCACAATCAATTTTTGCAGCAGTATATAACGTTCTCTGTAAAACATGAAATTAATAAATTTATTACTTTTGAAAACTTTTATTCAGAATAGTAAATATTCTTTAGTTACAATAAAATGGAAAATGTATGAATACATGAGATTATGGATTAGAATGTGCAATACCCGTATTTGATTAATGACTACTAGTTACAAAGGCTTTTCCGTTTTGTCCATAACATCTTGCCTCTAAACTTTTAATAGCTATTTCTCATATAAATAACAAGATTTCGTTTTGAAAAAACCACTATACATCTTATAGAAAAAAGTTACGTCTACTTAGATATTCTTTTGACTATGTCCTCCAAAATTATAGACATTATTGATCATGAATGAAACAGTTTTTTATTTCAAACTAGATACTATATAATATTGAACTTAAAACATTAGTAAAAAATACAAAATAAAATTATTAATTAATTTATACTTTTAATAGGTAAAAGAATAGACTATGATCCATTATGGAAAGGACCGATGCAAAACATCCGATTTCCTACTGATCGCATTTGGTTGATTGTATTTTCAATCTACCTCGTCATATACATCGCTGCAGCATTATTTGGTAATAATATATAAACTCATTTGCTAGTTTCATAAAAGTATAAATGTACGTGAATAAACTAAATATTATTTATTTTTATTTTAAATCATTTTAGGTTTTATTGCTGGTGATGTAAGAAAATTGGGTAATCCTAACGATTACGCTGGTCGAGAATGTGGCATTGACAAAGAAGTAAGAGACAAACCATTTATTTTATACATGAATTTAAAAGATTTGAATAGATTTAACACAGGAATTGAGCGTGAACCTCCGAGCGTTTGTGTCTCGAAATGTCCTACTGAGAATTTTATCTATAAAAGAAATGCCGATTCATTATCTAATATAAAAGAAAAATTAATTTGTGTAACTGGAGTCAACGTGACTTCTATTGCATCGTTTGATCAAATAGATAGTTTAGTTAAGTACAAAAAATGCGCAGAATGGTATTTAAAAAGTACAGATATTCAAGGTTATTGTGTAAATGCTACTGTTTGGAAAGAGCACGAAGCAGAAACTGCAAGTGAATCGGACATAAACGCTGCTAAAAAAGTTATTAACGGTGAAATAGTCGACAAACTTCTTGCTGATACGAAAAGAGCGATGTAAGATAAATACTTTGTTAATAATTTTTTTCAATATTAACAATAGAAAACTAGGGCTGTGCGATATGGATCTTGCTAAAAGTTTTTCAGTAAGAGAATTATATCTCAGGTTTATATCGAATAGACCTAAAATCTGGAATTATGAAATAGCCTTTACATAAAACTTTCATAATGATAGAAAAAAAACTTTAATTGTTTTTAGAATTTGGCTAAAATTGCAGTAGTTTTTCCTTGATTAAATTTAAATCACCATAACCGTAGAGCTGATAAATATTATTCAATTCTGATAAAAGTAAATAAAAGCTTGTTTTATTTGTTTTCTTTTTCAAAACTGAATTCAGAACAAATGTAAACAATATTATTTAAATTTTGTGTAGGATTTGTTTCTTAAAATAATATCAAAATTTTCGATAATTAACAGTTTGAGACCCGGATTCTCTTATTTTTCCAGAAAAAACCGTAAAAAATTTTAGTAAGATTGATAACTCACATCTTTGACGCTCTACTTGTAAATATAAAATATTAATATAATATATTTTTTAGACCCTCTTCAATTACATCAATCATCATCGGTGGACTTCTTGCTATAGCATTTATGTTTTTATTAAGATGGTATGCGTTACCATTTTTCTACGCTTGCATTTGTATGTTTTGTGCCGTTTTACTTGGTGGAATTTACTATCTAATTAAACAGCTTACTAAAAGTGATGGCCAAAAAGGCAATGATCAAGTATTATTCCTCTTAATTTTACTTGTGGTGTTGGTCATCGGCGTAATAATAGCCGTTATCTATTTTCGGAAAAAAATTTATCTGGCATGTCGATTAATCAAAGAATCTAGCAAGTACGTATTTACATTATATTAAAATTTATTATAAAAATACAATATATTTCAAAATAAAATAACGAGAAAAACTCTTTTTTCAGAGCTATAATACATCTACCAGTTACTTTGGCTTTTCCAATTTTTCCAATGATACTGTATCTAACAGTTATAATTTTTGCAATTTTCCTATATTTGAGTTTATCAACTATAACATCACAGAAACATGTCATTGAAAATGACGGAAATGAATTATTTGTTAGCCATGATTCACCATACCGAAATGGTTCAACATGTGATCCTATTAGTTTTAATAAAGAGTGTAATGCTAATTTGCGAGAATGTTTCAATGTACATTGTCGTTTAGCGTCCAGAGTAACTCCAACATACGTGTATCTTTTCCATGCAATTAATATTTTTGGAGTTTATTGGCTAATGAACTTTATATCCGGATTGGAATACATGATTCTCGGTGGTACTTTTGGAACTTGGTACTGGACACATAATAAAGATCATGTTCGTAATTATGCTCTAGTCGAGAGTACTTCTACAACTTTCAGGTATAGCTTCATATAAACTACAACTCTTGCTAATAATAATTACAATTATTTTACTCAAATAAATTGAAAACAAATTTTTCTAGGTATCATTTGGGAACGATTGCAATTGGTTCGCTTATTTTAACAATTGTACAAATTATTCGTATGCTTTTAAAAGCATTGCACGACAAATTGAAAGAATCTGATCATCCATTTTTACAAGCATTAATGTGTTGCTTCCGATACATCTTTGATATATTTGAACAAATATTGAGTTTTATCACTTGCAATGCTTATATCATGTGTGCCATTCATGGAAAGAGTTTTTGCCAATCCGCAAAGAGTTCTTACCACTTAATTATGAGAAATCTGCTTAATGTGATGGTCGTCAATCAGGTAAAACTAGAATGATTTTTGTGATGATTATTAATAAGAAAATTTATCTATTACTTTATATACATATATCTAAAAGTTATTAAAAAATAATTTTCTAATTACTGAACTTTTTAAACTATTTTAGGTAGTGGAACTAATCTTTTTCATGGCAACGGTGTTAATAACATGTATAGTAATTGCGGGTGTATTTTTATACTCCAACTTTATACATGAACTTCCTATCCATACATTAGTAATAGGTGCTATTGGCACATGTTTACTTGCTTCAGTATTTTTCTCAGTACAAACTAAAGCAGTTGATACAGTCTTTTTGTGCTTTGTTGAAGACTCAGAACGAAATGATGGTTCAGATGAAAGGCCTTACTACATGAGTGCTAAATTAAGAAAGTTATTAGAAAAATAAAAAAAGAATATGCAGAACTCAAGAGTGGAATATTTCAAATGAAAAATTTTGTTTTTATACTTAAATATATTTTCAACACTATAATAAGTAAATTGAAAGTTTACTTGAAAGACTTAAGTACCAATAAAATACCTCGATATACAAACTAGATTTTTATATAAACTTATACACGCTTAATGTAATGATCCGTAAATATTTAAGTAATATTAATTATCTATGGCAATAGAATTTATACAATGTTAGAAATAATATGAAGATTTTTAATACAACATGTATATTAAGCTGTTTATTTTTATTTTAAAATAAAACATTTTTTTAAATTGGTTTATTTTTAATTCAAAATCATCTATTTTATTTTATTTTTTTAATTTACGAAAAATAATTAACATTAATCGTTTTTTAAACCTCAACTCATCCTTTTTCTGGCCGCTATCTATCTACTAATTTATTATTATAATCATAAAAATATGCAATAATTTATTGTATTTTTTATATACTTATTATAATTACATATTTTAAAATTGATTAAATTTTTTCTTTTTAAATGTGGAAAACAAATCACTAGCTCTAGAAGTGACATTAAGGTTATAAAAGTTCAAAAAATATTTTTATAAAAATATTAAGATATTCTGTCTTAGACTGCATCAGAGAAACTTTTGAAAATGCTAGACCAATTATTGATGTTGCTAAATTGAGAGCAATAACAATTTTTGTTTCATAAGGTAAATGTTTAATACATTGTAAAAAAATTTTTGTATTGTGTAGTAAAATCAAGAACTACACAAATAATGTGTACAAAATGCAACACATATACTGTGTATATTGAAAAT
>UELX01006500.1:0-10753 GCA_900480035.1 Eupelmus urozonus | reverse complement strand
AAAACCAGTCAGCCAAACTGTATCGTTGTCAGAACTGTTCTTTTAGTTACTGTAGCCTAAAATTTTTTTCAGTGTGATATATTTTGTAACTATCAGGAGTTTAATTTGATTAAGGTTTGTTTTATCCCTATCCAAAGTCTATAAAGTCTTGAAAGAGATAAAAAACATGTTGTTTTTAATAAAATTAAATATAATTGTTTTTATAATTTTTATTATAATTTTATATTTCATTTTATATTTTATATAAAGATCATACAAAATATATAAAATTTCCTTTAAAACAGTTCGTGTTATATCACTGACATTTTGTTATTTATATTTTAATGAGATTACAAAGATTTTAATCTCTTTAAAAATTCAAAATTTATTTTATATTTTTATTTTGTTTTAAATAATTTTACAGTATTCATTGTTATCAGGATAACAAATAAATAGTTCTTATTCGAATAAATCGTTAGAAATGAAATAAATACGTTTGATTGAACTTTAAATTTCCTGAATTACTAAAATATATTTACTTTAATTTATTTATGCATTCAATAACTTAAATTATCTTTTTTCAGTATTCTCCAATTACTCGCACAGAGTAATAACAAACGCTTTACCCTTTTCATCTTTTTTTCGCTTTGTCTTTGTCTCCGATTCCGCTTTGTCCAAGACAGATATTCAATTGCAGCGATATAGGAATCTAAATCTCAAGTATCAGTTGGAGATTTTATTATTTTAGTTCAAAGGAAGCATTTATTATTGATTATATTTCAAGATGATTGTAAAACAGCAAAGGACCTGAATCGCAACCGAAATCAATCGAGAAGCTTTGCGCCTCCTGAAATAGAATTAACAAGCTTTTAATTTGATTCCTCTGAATTCGATTGACCCTTTTCATCACCTGACAACCATTTATTAAAATTTTGAAATTTTTCAGTTCTTTTTTTCGAAAATATTTAACGACCTCTTAGCTCAGATAACATGCCTACATGTTTCCTAACTCTCACAGTACATAAACCAAAAAATATATAGTGCATTCACCACACCAATTCCCGCTAACACTCGCTCAATAAAAAAAGAGCTTAAGACCTCGTACACAACCTCACGAGCTCTCCAAAGCCAGTAACCCAGTCACAGCTCAGCCCGAGCAAATGACGAAAGTGCCAATTCTATCCTTTCAGAGGAACACACCTCTTCGCAGAGCTAACGCCTGCAATCCGCATATATATCCCAGCAGAAGGGGATTTCCATAATACCGGCGGATCCTCTGCACGCGTGACATTAGAGAGATATGAATATCGAGCCACGTGCGAATAACCCGAGACGCAATTTTCTCCTAGTCGAGCCTCGTCGAGCGCGCTCGGCTGTATTACGCGCGAGACTGCGCGTATATGGCTCGCGGCGCTATATAGCTACTCTCTAGCGCGACGAGTGACGGAGCTGATCGCGCGCCGCAACTGACGTTCTCGGTTTCGAGCGTTTTAATTTGCCGTTAGATTTCGAGTTGAAAAGCTCTTTTGGAGAAAGGCTTCGGAAAAATGGGAGCGGAGCGTTTTTTTGAATGATTTTGAAAAAAGGGAGTTTTTAGCGTTTGGCTTTTGTTTTTTTTTTAATTGCGCAATTTCGACGGCGCTGGGAGTTTTTTGAAAATGGAGGTTGAGTTTTTTTTTAACAGAATTTTACATGTTCGTGCTTTATTGGATTCTCTGGGATTCTGGAATAAAACAATTGTTCTATAGTTCAATGATTAGCGAAGTTGTTTAGTGAGCTAAAATAATACAGAAGATCCCAAAAATGCAATTTTTCTTGGGCTGACCTCGGTGCGCCACGAGATTGGCCAAATTTCAAATCCCACCGAGCGCAACAGCAGAAAAAGCTCCAGCAGACGGAGTGACACATTCAATTTTCCAAAAACTGATACAGCACTCGGTCATTTCGCTCCCTCCATCATTTTCCCTATGATGAATCGTACTCCCGCTTTTTTCCTCGTATCTACTGATAAGCACGCGGCTTTCTTCCCTCCTTTAAAAACTAAAATAGAAAAAAAACGAATTCGGGGTGGGGGTACAATTTGGAAAGAACGCAGGAATTCATCATTTTCGTTACATTTGTCGGGAAAATGCCGCTCGTCTTTTGAAGTGGCCGGCGCGCTTTGTCGGTTATAGCCGCCCGCACATATGTGAAATATGGAGGCATAAATCGCGCTTTTCAGTCATTACGCATGGGAGGGCAGGCGCGAGCTATACTCGAATAGGGGGTGAGAGAGGCTTTTATTCTATGTCGGCGATTTGATGATACCGAGGGGGGTGGTGTGGGGGCTGCAGCTGGGGATCGATAATCGGTAAAAAATTGGGATTCTTGCCTTTCGTGCTTTGCGCTTGTGTCTATGACTGGAAGCTTTGTTAGTGATAATCTGAATTTTTACAGGGATGGATGCGGTTTATGATGATGTGCGTAGTTGTAGAGTGAAATGAATTGATGAATACAGTTGAAATTAAAAGTATTGTAGTAGTTTTCAAAAAAAGAGGTGAAGGGTGCGTTTTTGAAATTCGGTTGTAATAAAGCGATTGAAACCATAGAAAGAGCTGAACCATGACGTTTTAGATTTAAATTGATTCTTGCAATGACAAAAAGGCTGATTCAGTCGGTGATCAAATTTTATTCAGGATATCCGTATACGTAAAACAAAGCGTTCTTTTTTGCATTCGTTTGGTCAACTCTCGTCGTTCCGACGTTTTGTTGGGAAGCGCTTAACAGTATTTCATTTCATTTTCAGGCAGGCATTGACCATATGGATGTATAACAATTTCTATAACGTAAAATTAATTTGAAAGATTTGTACGGATATTCGCATTATGCAATAACATAATGGTTTATTTTCGCTTATTTTAGCCCTCGCCTACTTCGTTGCACCAATTTTAGATGTAAATATACTAAATAAACGTTATTGTATTGTGCAAAATTTAATTATGCAATTATGCAAACGAAATTAATTATGCAGTTTAGGCAATTAATCAAACTTGAATATAGTATAATTTACGGTAGTTTCAAATCAACTACAACTTTAATTTCTTCGATAGTAATGTAATAGAGTCAATGATTTTTGAAGCTTATATCATTATACTAAATAATCCTCATTTTTTCTACGTTTAAATTAATCTCTTGTCACATAAACACCTCCAGATAAGTATCATCATCAACAATCTCAATATTACAATTATTAACAATCACATAATAGAAAAAGCTTTCTCTGATGAAAAAGCTAACTACCACAGTCGAAATCCACCTTGAGCTTCATCATTCCTCCCAGAAAACAGACGAAACCCAACCCACCCCAGCGAGCACAGCAAAGCCTATAAAAAATTGAAAATTCAATCAATCCGTATCCCTTTACAAGTCATACCTCCGCGCTGCAAGCCGTCCTCCCATTCGACCTCTTGCATAGCTCGCCCCCGCACTTTTGCCTTTTTCGCTCGCGCACAGAATTACCCGATCCTCTCTCTGCATATTCGCGCGAGTTGCCCTAGTCTAGCTAGTCTCTGCGTGCTCTCTCGCGTTCCCTTTTTCAACTCTCTCATGCGGACAGTGTGAGAGAGAGAGAGAAATGCTGCGTTTTATTTGTATTATTTATCGTCGGCTTGGCACAGCTCCCGACGAGTGCATGCATGCGTATATATCGATTCGCGTCTCCTCTCTCCCTCTGCGCGGCTCTATCCGGCGTGTATCGCAATATGAATATACGCTTGGATTGCGGCTGATCAGCCCTGGGAAAAGTGACAAATCGGCCCTGCAATTAAAAGAACGATGTGCGGAGGGATCAGCGGTATTTGCCGATTGCGCCGCCGAGCGTGCAGCCGTGAAGCCATATTCTGGGGCTGGTTTTGCGATTTTAACAATGCGGCCGGGGGTTTTAGGGGATATTAAAGTGGAATTTTTTAAATTGTTGGGTGATTGTTTAGTGTTTATAGTGAAGTTTGTAGAGAAATGGGAAAGCGTAATAATAGGGATGCAAAAGTATTGATCGGTTGACTAGCTTTTATTGTATAAATCTGATATTATCAATGGATTTGAATAGTAAATAGTACTACTAATTTAAATGATCAAAATTATATAAAACTATGTCAAAATTATAAAATATATTCTCAATTTAATAGTTTTAAATTTTTTTTTTTTAAAGTTATGAGAATTTTTAATTTTTTGCTCTCCTTATAAGTGTTTCTACAAGAATGATGTTAAATAGAATATTTGATTGTGTTAATAAGTATAATAAAACGTTCATGTCTACCCCTTTTATAGTTAAGACTTTTCAAAAACTTTTCTGTTTTCAATTAAAATAATTCAGACTTTTAAAACGATTGTAATCAAAGATAAATAAAGGAACGAAAAAAGTATATAAGATGAATTAATAACAGATTCTAAATAAATCGCTCTAAATTTTTGACCAAATAACGTTCACGCTTTAAAGTTCTTTCCAAAGTGCTTTTAGAGTTAACGAAAGTTTTAGATTTACAAATTGGTTATATTGAAACTATGAAAATTTCGGATCCGTTTAATTTGAGTTCTCGATCGAAATAGAGAAAAGTTGGCAAAGAAACTTCAAATAGTGAAAAGAACGAATTTGAAGTTCGCTCGAAATCCGTGGCTTATGGTCCGTAGATTAAATACAATAAGTATTTTCAAAAATTTGTCGATAGGAATTAACTAAAGGTTTCTTGAATTGTAATTTAAATATTTTTGAGCGATTGTATTGCTAATAATTTCTCTTGCAAAAATCTATTTCTACTGACTTTTTAAAAGTGCAGTGAAAATTCTGATTATTTTGTTGGTACTTTCCTCTGCATACAATTTATCAAGTTCACTTTTGTGTTGCTTTATCAACTGGATGATCAGTTTCAATTTATTTTGCAATATTTTTCCAGCAGTAAATCTGTAACTCAGTGTTTTCGATAACACACGCCAAATTTTCTAAAATATAAAATATTACTAAAGTCTTAGCTGAGATCAATTTTTCATTTCAAACTTTATTCTTGCAATCCTGTACGTTGTTATACACACAAATACACAAAAAAATATTTAATATATATCTTAAATTAAACTTCCGAAGCGCCCGAAAGGCATTCGTGTTAAATAAAGAAAAGAAGTTAATCTAACTTATCAGCGATCTTTGTTTACATTTACAAGCTCCGTTTAAGCATCCTCGGGGACGTTGAACCTCCCAGGAAAACGACTGAGTAGACCTTCGTCCAACTAAACTCTTCAGATTAAGAAGATAGGGCACAATCCATGTTCTGCTTGCGAGAGTTTACAATCTCGTGGCGAGAAACGCCTTCTACGAGGTGTCAAATCGTAATTAGTATAAATAAAACGATTTTAAAGCTTTTTTTGTTAAAGCATGTATTGATATGGAAAGAAATGATTAAATTCTCTTTGTAATTTTAAGACATTTTTTGTCAGAGCAGGACGAAAGTGTAATTTTTGTTTTTAGTTTGGAAACTAAACAGTTGTAATTCGGGTCCTCTATACTGATGGAAAACAGAGAATATTTGCAATTCGCATGTTTGTTATTTTAGCTCGAGTGGCAATTTACACGTTTTAAACAACATTAATTATTGTTCGAGCGGCAATTATTTCAACCTCGTAGCTATAAATTTCGTTTGATAATATTCAGCAATAAATATTCCAGAAATATTTGACGGGGAATAGTAGCGTCTTGCGGAAGTTTTATACTTGCAAATGAGCCGCGCAAAAATAGATAACAGGTAATTTCAAGGAAAAATTTAACTCACGGCTCTCCGGATCCCGAAGGTTAATAATGAATATTTCAATCGCGCCGAACGCATCCCGAATAAAATATTCACAGCATTAACGAGCCTGATTACATTACATCTCGCTTTAATCCTGCACGGGCGCTCGTTTTATTTATCTCCCTTAAAATACCGACTGCTCCGAAAAATCCTTCTATACCCAAAGCTTATCCTCTCGTATTACCATAGCAGCGCAAAAAGAGCAAAACCTAAGAGGAAAAACTAATTTACCCCTGGTTCAGTCCTTAACAATACAGCTCTCGCAGTGGCAGCGCGCTCGCGTTTAATGAAGTCAGTCCTCGTATTTCCCTCTCTCTCTCTCTCTCTCTCTCCTAGAAGTCGAGAGTAGAAGTTTCGTCGGCTTGCGGCGCGAGAAGGAAAAAAAAAGAAGGCTGCTGGGGGCTTGCACAACGGCAGAGCACTACTCGTCACCGCGGCTTTTCATGCCACTTCCCTTCCTCCTCCGGCAGAACTCATCGAACTTCCCAGAGCCGAGCGTATTCCCTCGAGTTTATGCAGCCTTCTTTCTTCCTCTCCGCGTCTTCTTATCGCTCTGCGCGAGCGAGCTTCGACTTCAGCGAGGGTAGGAGAGAGAGAGAGAGAGAGAGAGAGAGATTGAAGGAGGAGGACGAAAAAGAAATGAGCTGCGCGCGCAAAGCACTTGGCTAGCTCTCTCTTACTTTCCGTCTTTCTCTGCTTTTTCGCGCGCTGAATCCTCGGCGATAAAACGGCGAGCGCGCGCGCGCGCGAACGTCAAAGAGCAGCGGCGCGCACAGTTGCGCGCTGTTTTTCTATCTGCTCAATATGCAATTTCAGGAGGGAAATTCGAGCTGTATTCTGTAGAGGTACTAGACCGGCGACACAAGCGGCCACCCGGACTGGGTCAAGTCGTTGCATTATTTTGAATTTTCACTCGACCGCCTTTGGCTTTGAGGCTGCAAGCTGCTCCTGCGGCTGCTTTTGGATTTTTTTTTGTTTCAGCTTATGCTGAGTTATGAATATTGCGACGGCTGTGGTTGAGAAAGTCGCGCTCTGGGATTTTTGTGTTTAATTTTTAGTTTTGCTTTTTTGGTTGGCTAGTGCTTTGTTCATTTGAATTTTCGTGTATAAAAGGATGAGAATTAAATATGCGTACCGATTTTTCTATGAATAATATATAAGAATCTGTGAATACATCAACTTCAGAATATCCTTTTCTTTAGAATGCTATGTAACTCGAGTTGACCGAATTTCAATTTTATTTGATTTTAATTAAGATCGTATTTTAATTTTAATACTTTTGATGTAAATTTTATTTTATTTAAGTCAAAGAATATATGTCAAACATCGGGTTTCTTGAATTCCAAAAAATTTAAAGTTCAACTTCAATCTTGTAATCCTTTTTCCCCAAATACCTTGGAAATTTAGAGTACCGTTCCAATTCTGTAATCCATCAATCGAATGAGGTTTTCGTAATAACAAAGTGACTTTCAGTAAATAAACCTGAATTGTTAAAACTAACTATTAAATAGTTAAACTGCAAATAATATTTTCTAGTCATTAAAACGTCATTTGACAAAATTGACTCTTGAAGAGAAGCAGCAAAATTCCTATAATAACAATGTTTTCGTTGATTACCCAATTTACTTTTGACAATAGAGATATTTGCGGGAATCAACAAGATTAAGCTCTTCAATTTTTCTGAAATCCCTCTATAGGATTTTCGAAAACTTTAATTGCATTGCGCTCAATAACTTTTACAAAAATTAATACGTTGACGTCTTTTAATGTATATTTTTGTCATGTACGGTTTACTAAATATAAAAATTCCATTAATTAACTAAGTTATACAATTTACGTAAATCAATATGTTACAGTTTATATTTCGCAGAAAAATACACATTGCTCATTGCAAATCAGTGTTGCGTAAAAATATTCTGATTGAAAAATCTTCTTTGCAAAAATTAACTGGCGAGTATCGATACGCTGTATATTTGCATACTCAACTTGAGCGTGCATAAGAGTCTACGCTTATAATCTATGAAGCGAAAAATATGGTGGAAAGTTACGAGCAAGAGTCAGCGATGTCGTTATATGCTGATGCAGTTTTCGGTGCAGTGTTTATCTTTTGATGTTGTTTGGGAATATATTTTGTAAAGAGGAAAGTTATCGGTTATTTATTATCTATACATTTTTTTAATACCCGTGTAAACATGTTTTAATATTGTATTATACAAATACAATTGGTGGTATAAAAATTATTTGGTTGTACTAATTCAAATACTAAAATTGTTTTGTGGAAATTGTAAACTTTAGCTCAAATAAAAAATTATTGCCAATACATTATTACTTAGTTTCCTGTAATTTATTTTAAAAATTTGAAAAAAAATGATGTTTTAAAAGATACGTTTACCATTATTGAGTAAAACGAAAAGTAACTTTTTCTATTGACGTTGCATGTACTATTCACCACCTGTAAAGCCATATATACACGGGCGCACACACATAAATAGACATTTTCTAAAAATAGCCTACGTATTTTGAGTTCAAAAACGCATTTCAAAACTTTTTTTATAACGTTACAAAACTCTGTGAGGAAGCAAAATTTATTTACGAAGTAATAATCAATGGTATTTTCCAGCTTTCCTAAACTAATGGACTATTTATGAACAAAAAAAATCATTCCTTATTCTGAAAATACATTTTCACAAACAACAAGAATTTGTATATACATTTCAAATAAGATTTCAAACCAACTTGAAAAAACATCTTTCGTAAATAACCTCCACGGTTTATTCAGAACACGACTTTTGCGCGGAATACCAGATTTAAACTAACTGCGTTACTCCCACCCTCTCCTCTCTCTCTCTCTCTCTCCCACTCGACGGCCTGAATTCGATTCGATTTTGGACAGTTCGTTCTCTGACTGCGTAACGATGTATATTTTGCATTATTATCGAAAACAGTACAAATTGAACTGTCGGCAACGATTGTCCGCATGAAGTAGTGCTCGACTTGGCCCCGCGCGCTCGCGCGCAAACGCTCCTGCCTCGAGCCTCGCGGATTGAGAATTAAAAAAAAAAAACACATTTTGTTCCCTCAGGCGCTTAATCCACTTTGGCGTCTATTGCACGCGCCAGTTTAATTGTCAATGATAAAATAATGCTAGCGTTTACTGTCACGGGGCAAGCGGACTTGGCTTTCCCGCCCCGCGTGCTGTTTTAATGCATGTGGATACTCCGCGCTTAATGCGATTTAATTATCTACATTATGAATGGCAATGAATATTGATATTATTTGTAGTCGATTTGTCGGCTGGGTGGTTTCGGCTGTGGGCCGGAAAAAATTAAACGGGGATTAATTATTCGGGGGGTTTTGGTCGGTGACAAACGTGACAATTATTGGTGGTCGACGCTTTACATGTTTTTGTTGTGTCTTCAGTATTATACTGTAACATAATATAGTAAAAAGTATTATTAATATACTAGTATAATTCTATTTATTTGTAAGTGTTATAAGTTTTGAAATTAAAAGTTTATGTTTACCATGATGATAGAATAACAGCAAAAAATGTTGTAACAATCTTTTTAAAAAAAGTTTGTTATTTTTATTTTATAGAAAATTTATTAAATCATTTTTTTATTAACTTATCTGCTTCAATAATTAAACATAAAAATTGGTTATTTAAAAATACCACGTAAAACGCTACCCTTTAATAATACTCTGCTAAATAACATTTTAATGAAAAATGCTCGAGGAAACATGTCAGACAGAAAGTAAATAAGATTTCCGAACAACTGTATTTCTTCTTTTTACATCAATGCATTAGCATACTTATGACGGCTGATCCTTTATTAAATGCAAACGGCGCATACGTCGAAAGGATTTTATAACGAAACTCTAAGGTACATACATATACTTTCAGCGACCAAAAGCCACGTGCTGCAGCTGCTGTTTTACATATATGCACACATAGCGCAGCAGCCGCTGACCTATAATTTTATTTTCTCTGCAAAACTACCTCGTTTACCCGCAACTACTCCTCGGCGCGAGTCTTCCCTTCTTTTTTCCTTCCGTTCTCTCTCTCTCTCGCTCACTTTTTTTCTTCCTTTATCTTTCTTTCTTCCATGAGCTCTTTCTATCCTGCTGAAGCGCCTGTTTAGCGTACCTAAAACTCCGTGTTTTCTGGCACTAAGGCTATACCCCTTCTTGATGTCTGTTTAACAACGGTTATTCAACTTTTGATATCTGTTTTGCAATGTTTAGTTCCATCATTTCCCTTTTGTGTGGCTTAGGGTTGCCGTTTATTTTTTGAGTAAATGATTACAATGTGGTGTATTATATACGACTGAAAAGCACAACGGTTTTTTTATTAAAATATAAGAATGTGTAAAATTGGTGTGTATTAGAAATTTAGAAATTTATAAAAGTCAAATATTCTACAGTTTAATATTTTGTTTTAAATTCGATGTAATATATTAAAATAATTATTTTTTATATTCATAAGATTCTAACCAATATTAAAGATAAATAGAAAATAGCATGAAATTAATACGATTTTTAATCAAGAAAATTTATTATTAGCGGAATGCACTGCTCTATTACTGCAATTGCACTAAGAAATTATGGCTTCAAATGAGAATTCTTCGTATAAAACGTTAATCAAAAGAGATTGTAGCTCACGCGCAATTAAGTTTTAATTAAGTTCTTTAGAAGATGCGTGTTGAAAGTTTCAGTTTTAAGACTTGAAATCATTATATGTACTGAAATAAAGAATCTTCTTAAAGCTCTCGCTCTTAAACATTTAATGATACGCGTTCCATGTTAGTTTTAATATGGTATTTGATCATGGCTAATTTACTTTTTGTTAATATAGTTCAGAAATTAAATGTATAATTTACACGCATAGAACACATAAGTAGTATAGAATATAGGATTGGTGCATAATTTAATTGTTTTTTTTTTTTTTTTTTTTTTTTTTT
>UELX01006499.1:0-10756 GCA_900480035.1 Eupelmus urozonus | reverse complement strand
ACGTTGGCCATTCCTGAAATTTTAGAGTGGAGATTATGAGGATGGAGTTGATTGTGGTTATAGTATTTGGAGCGGCTGAGATGCGTCAGTACTTTTTTGGTGAAATATGACGCTCGTTTAAAAGGTTTTGTATTGTGTCATTGGATTTTAAAATTTTTTTGTAGAGATTTTTTTTTTAATTATTACGATTTGGATTAGGTCTTGTATAGTTTCAATGTATGTCATGTATAGTTAATTTATGTAAGTCTCCTTAATGGCTTTCTATTTTTACTACTCTTTGGTGAATCAGCCAAGCCTGTTACGTTATTCAAATCAAAATATTATGGTACACTAAAAAGAAGTGATTGATCGATTTGACGCTTTCAAGGGCGGTGTTATGAAAGGCCTATTAAAGAATATAGGTGAAGATCATTCTGTTTTCACAAAAATTTTAATCAATTCTTATTAAGCAGGTTCAAAATTAACGCATTCTATTCTTCTCAGAATTATTATTTTATTAAAACATAATGTTTAAATATTGGAAACACTTTCAAGAAAAGCAATTAGTTTTTTTATTTCGTTTTTGTTATTCAAGCACCTACAATCCCAATTTTCCCATCACGTACTAAAGACGTTCGAGCCTCCGTAGCAAAAACCAAAATTCAATTAAAGAAAACAGAATCGAAATCGCACTCCCCCCAAAAAACCAAACCCACGTAAACTTTTTCCTCACCTTACCCAACACCCCAACCAAAAAAAAACCCCTAATTGAATTACCACCACTCCCATCACCAATTTCCAAAGACCGGAAAATTTCCCCGCTTTTCCCGGCCTCTAAGCTCCCCGATAACTACCTGCGGTCTCTAGCACAAGAAAAGGCAAAAAAAAAAACAGCGGCGCGAGCGCGCGTATATGCACACAGGAACTTTCTTCTCTAGCCTCGCGCGCGCGCACGTGAAATCGGCAGTGTCTTAGAGCGCGGACGAGATGCGACTATGAGGAGCGCTGGCCATTTTCACGGGCTTATCCCGCTGCGAGAGCGAGGAGAACGGCTCCCTACCTCCTGTGAATCTTCCAATGTGCGAGTTGCCGTATGCTGCCTCTTTCTCTTGCCGCTAGTCAGTTATGTATGTGTGTGTGTATGTGTATACGCTCGTCTCTCTTTCTTGAGCTGTCTCTTTCTGGCAGCCGAGCGAGAGGTATAGGTCATTGGCGCGGAGTTCACGGGAAAGCGGCGAGAGATGAGCGCGCGAAAAAGTATCCTAAGGAAAGCCATTTTCCCTTTCGTTCGCGAGATCGCCGATATAATAGCGATGCGGTCTCTGTATCGCGTTTTGTTATTATAGAGCGAGAGAGGCTTGATGTTTGCCTCGGTGCTATAGAGGTGCAATGGGAGGAGAAAAAGTTAAGGTTTGGGAGCGCTGCTTTTTGCGCCGGCACGCAGCTGTCACTTGCGCGCGCAATTTTAATTAAACACATTAATCTTGAATGAGGGACGGTAAAAAAGTTTATGTTTTGTGTATTTATTGTTATGGGACGGATTGATGCTGGGTTTTTGCGCGGTCCGAGGTGTTTTCGTAATGGATAGTTTTTAATAGCGCGCTTGAGTGTCGTTTGAAATTTTGTAATGATTTTTATTGCTTACACAATTTAATGCGTGCTGAGAGAGTTGAAAAATATGAAAATATTGTAATTTTATTGCAAGGCAAATGATTTATTAATATAAATTAGCAAGTGTACAAATGCTAAAGTATTTTTCATAAGATAAAATGCAGCGTTTTAAAATTTTTAAATTAACGCAGTACGTATCTGTATACGCGCAGTAGATACCTCCAAGTCCGGTAAGACTACGTTATGCTCTCCTGCGAATAAAAACGGCTAAAAGCTTTGGCGATCAAGAGCAATCATGAAAAGAAATCGTTAATAACACTAATAAGCAAAAAAGGTTGATGCAGTTCTGTAAAGGAGAAATACATCTTACAAGTTAACATAGGAATGAAATGAAATTATTTATCAATAAATACTTAAAATATGTCCTTGTTAATTTTATCTAATTTTAATTCGTTAGAATTTTATTTCATTTACTTTTATTTATGCGATCTAATGGTACAAAGGTTGTCTTACTACACTTATTTAATGCAAATTGCTTACTTTAAACTAAACCACGTCTCAGCCATTCAGTTAAATACTTAATTATATCTTTATTATAATAATACCCAAGTATTACATCAATAAAATAAAAGCCAAAACCTTTTATCTCAAAAAAAATGCAAATTACATCTCATGCTTATGAATACACAAAAAGAGTGTGTCTTTATGAAGTTATCTGTGCCGTCGATCAGTTACGTGACTGAAACGTATTTTCGAATTACCGCTCGTATGCACAACAAGGAGACTGGAGAGATTTCATAATCTTATTTTTTAATAATTGTTTTTTACAAGACGAGATATACTTTTCTCAAGATTCCTTTCGGATTACTCGGGATTGTTACTATAGAGTTATAAGAAAGATTTTTCCATGGAATGAAAAAGTGGCTTAATTAATTTCCGGTTGCGGTTTCGCTTTAAAGCTGTCTATTCTAATGTAGTTCGCTTATTATTGTCTAATTAAGTGCAGCGATGTTTTTGGTTCGAATAACTACATCTTTCAGTTAATTTTTGTAATTATAAAAAGTTTTATTTTTTTATTTCAATATTCCAGTTATAACTATAATAAATACTGTTTCAATAACTAATCATGTTTTAATAAAATTATAGAAAATAATAAACACATTTCGTGAAATGCAATAAGTAATACACATTCATTAAAAAAAAAACGCTTACTAACTACCCTAAATTCAATCAAATCCATCTGTCACCCATCCCAACGTCCACACCAATAACCAAACCCATCCCCCAACCCATTCCCCAACTCAACCCAAAAACCCACATAAAACAAAAAAGAAACCACTCACTCGTGCCATGCTGCTGCCTCTGCCGCTGAACCGGCCTCGGCGTGGGCGGCGTGCCATAATACTTTTCGACGAATTCACGATGATAACGGAAAACGGGATCAGGATCCCATGCAGGCGGCTGCCCGTACTGCTGGCTCGGCCGGCGCTGCTGCTGCGCGCGTTGCCTCCGCGTCGCGCGGCCGTCCAATCGATTCCTGTGCCGCACTCGCGCCTTGACTTCGCTCCACCTGCGGCAGGACCAGTCGGTGTCGATCTTAAGGCTAGCGGCATCTTCGACTGCCATGTGTGTATGTAGCTCAGAGCGTTAAGTGCGACATTCGCTTATTCGGTTTGTGAGGTTTTTTTGGTTTAGGTATTTTTAGGTGGGGTTGAAGCTTTTTGCGGGAGGAGTGATGAAAGCGGGTGTTTAATGCTGGGTTTGGGTGTTGTATAGCACGGGTGTTTCGGATTGGGGTCGCATGGTTCTTTGTTTTTTAAAGTTTTTGGAGCACTTTATGTAAGAGGTAAAAAGGAGAGAAGTAAGAGGCGCGAGAACGGAATTTTGAATGTGTGTCGATCATGTAATTGTTTTATCTCATTAAATTAAAAAAAAGAAAGAGTTTTCAGAAATTAACTAGATTGTTTAACCACAATTTTATAAATGTTATACTACACACTATTAAAAAAAACACTATAAAAGAATTTAAAAGTCCGTCACATAGTGTCATCCACTCGAAACAATCGACCACACGAACCCGTACTATATTATAGAACCTACATACTCCAAAAAATTTCAAAATAATTTTAAACAAAAAAAAATCATATCCTTAACCCGACACTCCCGCGCGCCAAAACCTCCCAAGAAGCTCACGGCCGGGCGTCCAGCGCCAAACTGACCAGCCGACATTGTCACGATACATTCCCAGACTTTTGCGCTCGCGCGAAAGGCAAAACCTCGTTAAACAAAAAAAAAATCCTTTCTCCCCTCCCCCCATCCAATGCATAATACACGTAATTCCGCGAAAGTGCACCTCTCGCGCACGCACATCGAAGTAAAAAGTCTCTGCTCCCGTTTTTCCCCGATTGTCCGCAACGTTTATTATGCGCCAGCGCGCGGAGACAAAAATGATCTATAGAACCGCTGGTGCCGATTTGCGCAAATCGGCGCATTCCTACCTTGCGCGGTTAACCCAAATTTGCCGGCGCTTTACGAGCTCGCGAAAGACTTACGAGTGTGTTTCCTGGATTATAGAGTCTCACGCGCAAGGATAATGCCGGCTTGTTTGCCGGCTGCGATATGCCAGTGTGTATATAGCGTACAATCCGAGGCTTTACGGCTGCTTCGCCGCCGGAAGGAAAGCGAAGGAGTATTCCTTCGATTGTAGGTTTTCGCGTGATTCATCGTCTCATTGTCTGCAGGGAGTAGCTCGCCGAGTGCGTAAGGTGGGGCTCGTAAATTTCGGATTTTTAAGGAGATGTTGCGCGCCGTGTGTGTGTCCTTTTTTTATGGTGGTGTGCTTGTGGGATTGAAATTTAAGGAATAGAGTTTTATAAAAATTATTTAATATGTGCTTGGACAATGTGTTTTGAGGGTTTAGGTAAAGGCTGTACTTTTATACTTGGTTTTCTACTTGGACGTAACGGTGAATGTTCGAACGGTAGTGACTGATTTATTAACGAGTTTTGTATATCTTTTTTAACTTATACTTCGCACTCTCCTAGCGTTAAACAATTTCAAAAGTGAAACTTGCAGTTCCTACATAAATCAAGCACCGCGATGCATTTAATCCATAGTGCGTGTTTAATTCAGCGCGTGGCCACTTATGAAATGTTTTTTTTTTTTTATGCACCGATAATAAAAGTATAAATATCTCATAGTAAAACGCACCGGTTATGAAATTAGCCGGCGCAGTACCGTGAAACAATGTTTACTGCAGTACATTGACTTATACATAAACTACAAGCTTATTTCCTAATTTCCAATGATTTACGAACTGATAACTCTTTTGCCCGATAATTCAATCTCTCACCTTCTCCAACACTCATTTTACCCAACAAACCACTTATCCCCACACACAGCTAAAGCCATCATAAATATCTACAAAAACTACCTCCAATCGTTACCATTTGGTGACTCTCGGCGCCTCCAGCACGTTGTAGCCCACATTGAAGTAGTCCACGTAATCCATACCTTAATTGACGCGCTCTATCCTCGAGCCGCGCGAAACTCCCGCGCTCATCGCGCAGATATCCTCCAGCCTTACTCCAAATTACGCAAAACAACAATCACACTTCCACAATCGCGCGAATTCCGTTTTGGCCTCCTCCTCCTCCTCCGCTTTTTCCAATTAAAAAACTCATTCCGCCGGGCAGCTGGCTCAATCTCCTCCCGCTTTCTAAAATATTTCGCGCCCGCGCTCCTCTATAAAGTGTCGCGCGCTGGAAATATTATTATAATAACCCGGCGAAAAAGAAGCGGTTACAAAATCGCCCGGCTTTCTACCTTAGACTTCATTTGCACTGTTTCAAAACGCGCGCGCGCGCAAGCCGGCTGCCAACCCAGAAGAAGAAAAATATCAGACCAGCGATATATACCCTCTTATTTCCTTATCCGATCCCGTAGTTTTAATTGGCCGGCGTGTAGCTGTATAACACCCGGCCAAAGCAGCCGTGCCGATGGCTAGAGTCAAACTAAAATAAGCGCCGCGATTTTTCGAAAGAGACAGAGCGGTGAAAGCTCTCCCATCCAGCTCATTGTTTGGGCTCCCTCCGCCGGACGATTTTTTTTTAACGCAGGCGATCGGTTAGCTTCACGCTCCTACGTCTAGGCCCGGTGAAATTTCCGTCACGAGCCATTGAAGCTCCTCGCGTTTTTTTTCCGCCTTTTCACGCGCCCGAGATGAGGAAGAGAAATATAGGAGCGTGAGCCGCTAGCGAGAATGGTAATTTTTTAACGAGGAGCTGGCGATCGGCTCGCCGAGATTCCGATGAGAATGGCTGCTGAGATCTGTAATTAGGTGCGCGGCTTTATTTGCCTGCCGTGCGAATAGGCAGTTTGCGTTTTGGTTCGGGGAAACGAGGGAGAGGCTGAAGCTTACGCGAGCTGTGCGAATTATACGGTGTGGGTGTATTGTGGAAAGAAATTGAAGTTTTTTTTTATCAAGTTGGGTAAATGTTATTTAATCAGTGATTTTGGATAGCGTCGATTCATCAAAATTCAGTGCTTCAGGCGGTCGCGCTCCGGGTATTGCGCGTGAAAGTTATAGTCGTAAAATGTAACAATTAATTATTTGAATTGTTGCGGCCGCTTGCTTGAAATATTTTTTTTTATTGGCTGCGTCTGTTTGCGGTAAGAAGTTGTTTATGGAGCGATTGTTAAAAATAAATTCAAATCTTGGAAAATTTTATATATTATTGGTTTATTAAAATGTTTAAACTGATTCTAAAGAAACTATTATATTTTTATACACGCCAAGTTATCTCTTCTTTGAATCGATGTATTTGTTTACGTATCAAGAATAAAATTCAGACTTTCGAAAACACTACAAACCGGACATACATTTCATCGGAAATCGTCTATAATAAAAAACTTTGACTCTCGAGACAAAAGAAATTATAACGAAACCAGGACATGTACCGATATTCCGGAAACCTCAAAATACTGTTTATAATACATCTATATACTCAGAAAAAATGTTGTAAAAAAACTATAGTAATATCAAGTACATTAATCTATCTTTTTCATAAAATTAATTAAACATTATAACTCATTATCATACACTAAGAACTAAGTTAAAGAGCTTACAAATTAACAATTTTCAACGCTACCTAAAGAGCTCACTGCACATTTGCAACAAGTACATTCTTCCTTCTTCGCGTCTTAATGTTAATTTATTAGCGTTATTACTTACCAAGCATTTTTAGCATGCAATTAGAAAGTATATTCCGTGTAGCGTTTTAACGAGTATTAAACAGACGCGTGCTAGAACAATCTCGAAAAAATATAATAAAAAACACAATTAAAAAAAAAATTCTAACCGCTAGTTTTTTCCAGAAAACCCATTTACACCGAAATTCCTACTCATCGTGCTCGAAAAATTCTCTGTAACAGGAGGCGAGGAGGTAATACTCGTCGCGTGAAAGTATTCTTAATGAAATGACTTCCTTTTGGGACCAACGAGTTTTATTACAATCATTCGCGTACGCGCGATGCCGATGTGTAAAGATAAAGGACCAATTTGCAAGCGTAATTTACATGTTTACACGCTAAACTGTTCTCACTTCCTTCCCATCTTCTAAACCCATAAAGACCGCATAGTTTTTAATTACTCCCATTGCTCTACATAAACGCGGCGTTAGCTTACAATTATAAAAACATTTTATTAAAAAAAAAAAAGAAGAAAAAATGCAGCCACTTTTTTTCCCATCTCACCAGGCTGAATTGCGGAGGCGTGCGCGCGATTTTATGGGATTCCGCTCGCATCGTATAATAGATAATTGCACACACGTATGCCACAAAGGCGGGTAAGAAAGTTCATATCGGCGCCTGCAGCGGCCTCGCTTCTGGAGCGTTTCCTGAAAATTATTATTCGCTTATTACACAATGGAATTGAGTATAATTCCATCGCGAGCGAATAGCAGACGCTTCGTCCGTGGAAAAAAACGAAGATGAGATAGGCGCGCAGATGTTTAGGATCGCTTTTTTCGTTATTTTGAAAATTGGTTATTTCAGGGGAAGCACTTAGAGGTTTGATCTGGGAATCAAGGTTAGCGGAATGACAAACGTTATTAGTTAATGTGTACGATTATGTAATACAAAAATAAGAATTATTATCTCTTAGCGCTAGATTTAATTGCAGATATTAATTATTTATTAAATAACGGGATACATTTAACAATTGTTTATAATTTATGTATTATATATACTGCATATTTTTAGGGCTGCCACCCTCGTGACTCACAGACAATAAGTTAGTTACTAACAATAAATTAGTTTATTTCATACCAGAACTTTATTTTAATAATCATTTTTATTTGAAAAAATTCCTCCTCAAGGAAACTTACTATCATCAAGACAACGTGTATAAATTAATTAAGTCAAGCGCCTTATTTGACAGTGCAAAGAAGCTCATATAAAAAGAAAGTGACTACGCAATGTCCTATGATTCTAATACACGTGCCTCTTAAAGCCGTTGCTGAAGTGCCCGTGCGGATTTTCAGGCTCACACTTGGTACCCCTAATTAAATTGCGAACCGAATTTTTGAGGACTCGGTAATTAATCTCGTTGAACTTCTGCGTGCCAGAGGCGATTTTTTGCATTCGGTTGGTCAATACCCAAACTTCTTCTGTGCTGCCGGTCCTCGAACTTGGAATTACTTTCAGGCCACTGGCGAACTGGAGACGATGTGGGTCCTCTGTGACGATTTCCTGGAAAATTAAATTTTCGAATTTAATAATAGTGAAATTATGGCTTTGAATAATAGAATTTTGTTTGGCAAGCTTTGAGGCCGTATAAAGAAAGCTGTTGTTAGTTTTTATTATGGTGTGACGAAATATGAAATTGAATTAGGTTGGTTTAGTCCGTGGTATTATAGTTTGATGGTTATAAAATTAATTCAAATTTATGCGATATGAATAATGGAGTTTAAATTAAGATTGCTACAGTGAACTTTCGTGAAAACAGGCATTCAAGAAGGTTCATGAAGCTTGTCATACTTTAAATTAATAAGATCAAGTAAGCATGAAAAAGTATGTACATACACTCGATTATTAGTTATCACGGTGACTGTGGTTTTCGAAATGTTCAATGAAGTAATACGTTCTTTTGTTGACTTTTCAATTATCTTTTTGTATACACATTCTGCGTTTTTGTTTTAGTGAATGTAATTGCATAACCGTTCAAATAATGTATGTATGCTTTAATTCATCTGCGCAAATTCGGAGGAATTTCACTGAATGGCTATTATAGAAATGTTCTTTGTCTAAGTTCCTTGTAAAGACAATACATTATTCAATTATACAATAGCATAACATTGAAAACTACTGAACCTCTCAAGAACTACAAATATTACGTAACAATTAAAACCGTTCGCATGAAAAACTAAAACTACCTTCTTTAAGATTGCAAAAACTTAAAAAAAAAGTTAAAAAAATACTTACCGTATACTCTCTACTCATATTCTTATTTTTATTCCAGCAGCCAATCGCAGTTTCACTCGTCAATCCAAAGAACAAAGTACCCTTAGCTGATATACCCATTGCCGTCGCCTGGCTGGGCATCATATCCGTACCCTCCTTAAACTTAATCTTATCCCCATAAATACTTCTAGCCAGGACTCTAGTATCGGCCGCGAACATAGAGAGCGAGGCGAAAGGTCGGAAAAATAGGTCTCTGCCGTCTTTGTAGGAATCTTTTGGTGATACAGCCATGCCCATCAGGCTGTCCTCTAGGTCGAAGCTTTCCCCGGCTATGTTGACCCTAGAGTATCGTTTCTGGGGCTCGAAGATCTTGGCTTCTAGACGGAAGAGGCGATCCTTGTTGTAGATCACTAGGCCCCAGCCGTTAACGTCCGCCATGAAGATCTGTCAGATAAGAGTAATGCTTTGTTAAGAAAATGTTTACTAATTATTGGAAAAAACTGAATTCGTATATTTATTCGTTAAATAAAAAACGAATTTAAAAAATCTCTTTTGTGTATGTAAATAAACAAAAGAAAATAATTATTCTAAAAATATTAATAGAAATAATTCAGTTGATTCATGGGCAACATTATTATATAGTTAAAACGGGAACAGTTTTCTAAAACGTTTGAATTAGAGCGTTAGTAATTCGTTAATGTAATTCAAAGATCAAATACACGGCGTTTCATTTCCATAACTCAAATGGATGGCTCAGTGAGCAAGGAGAGCAAAGTAATTACTACAACGTTTTAAAGTTTTCGTCACGGTAACTTAAATCTCATCTTCATGTTAGTAATTATAAGATCTACCATGATTTCAAAAGAATCGGTAAAAATTCAAATTTTTATGATTAAATTCATAACAATGCGATAAATTAAAAAAAATTTTGTCAAAATTTTCACACTTACATTCTCCACTTTGCAATCCGAGCCGCTAACTTCAACAACGGGAGTGACCAATTTTCCCACGCCTTCGCTGTTCTGCGACACATTATTAGGTATCTTGATCCTCTCGACCAGCCGATCCGTGTCAAGATCAAATATCAGCATCTGCGCCGGACACGTGTAGTTATCGCCTATGTACCCGGTATCCAGAACGTACATTTTATTACACTCGTCCATCTGCAATGAGAACAAAAAAAATCGTTATCATCCGTTACTATAGATCGTTATGCAACTTCGTGCGCATGCAGAGCGGATTAGTTGATAAAGAAAACATACTGCGACTCTGTAAACACTGGTGATTCCATCGCAATCGTTGCTGTTGTACCATGACCAATCGGGGTAAGGTCGTAAAAGTGGACCCGAAGGGCCGAAGCGATCGGTGACGACGGCAAGACTTGCCGGGACACCTTGGTTCCTGATGGCAGTGACGAAGACGCGTCCATCTGTATTGAAAAATTATGTGGTGTTTAAAATGATGTCAAATGTCAACAGATTAAATTTAATGTAAATAATTTATTGGGGGCAAGGTTTTGAAGTGACGTTAAAGGTTAAATGTTAGTTTAATATAAGGTAAAAGACCCAATTATGAAACACTTAAAAAAATGGTACATATTGTGGAACAGTTGAATAAGAATTAAGACAGAATTAATTTTGAAGCGTTAAGTGAAATTAAAAAAATATAAACTCATTCATGCGCTATTTATTTGAACATGTGCATT
>UELX01006498.1:0-10760 GCA_900480035.1 Eupelmus urozonus | reverse complement strand
ATTTTTCTTTGCACCAATAAAAAACTGAAGATTTATAGAACATTTCTGTAAAATTTCATGAATGTGGTATATTTTTTTAAAATGTGCTGATGCCACCTTAAAGAAAACGACTTGAGCATATTCTGGAAAATGACTTCCTCTATGTGAGAAATGTTCAGCTTTTGATTTAAATAATCAAAAAAATATTTCAGTATACTTTTTATTGTATAACATGTTTTATAGTTAGTGTAAATGTAAATAGAAAGTTTTAATAAACTGTTTATACCACTGGAAAGCTGAATAAAAAATATACGATTTAGACATAACATAATTTGAAGCTCGCATAATGCGCTGGAAGAGTTAACGTAAAATGCCTTATATTTATACTCTGGATACTAAACGTTTAAAAAATAAAATACAATTTGAATGCAATTTTTTTAAAATATATTTATATACATAATTCTCTTACGGAATATATATGCTTGTGTATTATCATTTCATTTTATAATAAATTATAATGATTTTGATTTATAATCATATCTGTGTACACTTACATGTGTAAAAATAATTTTTATACTACAAAAAATTTAATGAGGATCGTTTTAGATATGGTTAGTTTTAAGTTCTTTGCTATTACTTTTTCTAATATGAGGTTACCTCAACAAGTCAACGTTTATGATGATAAGTTTTCCTTCGGAAGATAATGTATACAAAAAATGTAAATTAAATAAAATCCGTAATATAACTTTATTTATGTACTCACATTATCGATTACATTTTATTCAAGAAGGTGATTTAACAAATTAGAGATCTCACAAGAATCGATTTGCTTGAGGTGTGGATGGAGTCAGACATATATACGTTTAATGCCACTTTCCCTGATGGAAGCGCGCCAGAGGCTTTACGCCGTCTGGTAGCGCGTGATCTACCTTAAGCCAAGCATTTGTGTTTGACATATGATTCGAATAACAAAATTGTACAACATGTCTATAGTAATGACGCGAGTAAGAAGTATAATTTCAATGAAAATTTTTATAAATCTTAAATGATATTTACATTTAAAACTATGTAATATTAAACAAAGCACAAGGTAACCATTTTTTTATTAAGGAATATTAATTACTCTATCTGTCAACTGAAAATTATTGATTAAAGAATATCAATCAACTAATTTGTAACTTTTGCACATTTTTCAAACAGTACGATTATTTTTGGAAAACATGTGAAGATGAAATAATATTAAAAGTCTTCAACATTGATTCATGCTTACACGGGAAGAAAGAATATTCAAATTTAGTCGAATATTAGTTCAGTCACAGCATTATACAAATATATTTTTCTAATTGCTTATACGAACTTTATTTGAAGAATTGCTATGAAGAACCTTGAGAAAAGAATACTTCAAAAGGCAATTTAATGTTTTTGCACGAGTGCTATAATATACCGAACTAGAAATGTTTAATATATGAGTCAGTATAATTATGTCAAATACTCATATGTTTCCGCATAGTTTATGTTTCTGTAACCAGTCGTGCGCCTGTATGCGCAACTGTCCATATGTATGGGTATCTGACCCTACGTGCCCGCACGACTTCTCATTCTGAAGGGATCTGTCGAACCACGTAGATGTATTTGGGCGTGGCTAAATAAAAGTCTATGAAAGATATATGTTATTTTTATTTATTTTTTTCGGAAATTCGTGAAACAAAACTTATAAAATATCTAAATACGTTAAAAAGAAATGTATAAAAGTAACGTAAAAAATAAAATATCTAAAGATAAAAACCCGTATCATTTAATTAAGCTTATACCAAGCATTGCGCGCTGCTTTCAAAATAAATAAAACATTTCTCAGCGAAAGAAGCTTTAAAGCTAAATCAAATAGGCAGAAAAGCTTTCGACGAGTCTCGGGAGCGCTGCGTAAATAGTTTACACGCACGGCGGGCGCGGCGACTGAACACCTACGATAGCACAGGGGCTTAAACCAACTACAGGGAAAGCCCCGGCTAACCTTGCTGAAGTTAGCGCGGGCACCTCAAATTCCGGGCCGTCAGGGCGTTAATTCAAACAAGCCAGGTTTTCTTACCGGGGCCGAACTTTGAGGGTATTGCTACCAGGTAAAAGCAAACCAGATCCATTGGAAATCGAATATCTAAGCGCAAATCGATGCCTCGGAACTGCCACTTATCTTGCGCTCGCATTCGTTCACTACCGGCACTTTTGCGGGTGCCTCAATGTAATTCGAGAGTTACCGCGTTGGATTACGCAGTAACAAATTATCGTGTTAGGACGGTAATGGGATAATTGTATGTCAACATGAGATATCTCTGGAATATTTATCCGAAATAGTATTTCTTTATTAGTCTTCCTTAGCAGATGTCTGATTTAATTAATTTCTTTTTTAATTTCTTATTATTTTATAAATCGCTTATTTGTAACAACTAATGTTTTGGATTGATAATAATTTAAAAGCATTCACACTGACTGTTTTAAGCTTATTAATTTTATGCCATCGAAATTATTGACTAAACAGTTAAAAGCATAATAATACGTGATTTTAACTCATTTATTATTGCTCGAGTTAGTGATTCCATTATTTCTAAGCATATGATGTACGTTAAAATGTTCATTATTACTTATGCATTTCCTGAAAAGTTAAATGTCACATATAATGATTTAAAAATGAAAATGAATTAACGTTCTGCCAGTTGACCATTATTTAGCACAAATCCAGTTAGTGAATTTTAAAAATTCGAATGATTTCTTCACTCTAAGTAATTCTATTATCTGCAGCTTCAAAAGAGTTATTTCTTATACAGAGAAACAATGAATTATGTACGGAACGATAAGATTGTAGGGATTAAAGTCATCTGATATCATATAAAATCTTAATAAAGGAACATTACTTATTTTAATTAGAAGAAGCGGCCTATGTTTAAATATGAAAAAATAATTTTGTTATTAACAATTAAATTATTTTCTCAGTTAATAAGTTTATATTTAGATAAAAGTTGATGTACTTTGTGAATAATTTGAGGTCTGATAAGCCTATAATTTGTTTTACTACTTTATTACTAATAAAACTTTTTCACTCATATTTCGAAATACCTCCATCATAGAATTTATTGCATTAGATCATAATCTTTTAAAGATCTTCAACTTGTGTATTTCCACGAAATGAATATATAAAAATAAAGATAATTAGCTACGTACGTGATATTGCCATAATAAATACTGTAAAAAATATAAAAATTAAAAACAAATGATTACGATAATTTACGGACATTTTACTATAATGCTCCAATATTAATTGCATTAATATCGTCTATTTTATTTAAATAATTATTTTATTTATTTATTAATAATAATTTGTTATGCAACGGCAATACAGTTTTCTATATTAGTTTTCTTAAGGCTGTACCTATAGCACGTTTAAGATAGCGCTTTACTTATATTTATATATGTTTATGTTTGGAAATGTATATGTACTTAGAATGAATTTGATTTGATGAGAGAGCGGTGAGGTTGATTCCTATCCGTTGTCTAGCTATCAGCGACTTGTTGGTTTTGGGAGCTCTAGATCGAACTCTTTCGTTAAAGGAAGTTCCTGTTAATTTTTTACTTTTTATTACAACTATCTGAATAAACAAACTAGATTTAAAATAAAAAATCATTGTTAATTATATATTACGAACTTCCTACAATACCCCTGAGTCCAGAAACTCGAAATAATATTTCTAAAAGAAATTATATACATATAATAACAGAAATTATTTTTGATCTTCAATCTTTCATGTTTGTTTCGCAAAAGTTACGTGATAATACTCTAAAAAAATTTTGAACTGATTCGATAAAAGTTTTTTAAAAATGTTAAGGTTTTATGAAAATCATTAAAAATTTCAAGAACAAGTTTTAACTAGGTTAAGGTTTAGTTTCTTTACTAATAATAAAGACTAAAGCAAATTGAGCATACCATAAAAACATCATTTTTAACAGAATAACTTGTACTAATTAAGAAAAATAAAATAGAATTTTCGTAATAAATTTGTTGACATTTTTCAAATTTTAAAATTGTCCAGCAATGCTAAGTATTTTCTGTATCGATAATATTCTGTATTACAAAAAGATTGAATTTTCTCAAAATATTTGTTCGTACTTTTTCGACGTATTTTTCAGTTTATTTTTTTATTTTAAATCACAATCAAGTGAAGTTTTCGATTCAAGTTTTACACTAACAATATTCTAATTTACACTCGAGCCGTCACGCAATTTAATTTTTCGAACATTCGCAGGTTTTCTACATTTGACTTGACAGGTTGACACGTAACGCCAAGAGCGTAAATCGTATTACAGAAATCCGTTTTAAACCGGGTATTCGCATTTTTTTCCCCGACGAGGTGTAAAAAATGGCATAGAAAAACGTGTGAATATGTAAACACAGACGAAATCTTGTCTCGACGGATTTTTGAGTGTCGGTGATATCGCATAAAGCCTGGCGAGGCGCTAGGCACTTGGTTGCGCTGAGGGATCGCTGAAGTGCTCCGCGTATATGACTTTGACAGGCTCTTGCCATGCCTGACTATCAAGCCTGCTGCGAGGGTTAATGGAAATGTCGAAGGCCGCACCGGTGAAACTTTCCTGTCTCTGCATCTTTACAGGGTAGACGGCCCAATTAATAGCAAAGTATACAACTTTAGAGGATTCGCTTTTTTTGTTTATAAAAGATTCGATTGATTAGCAATGCTAATTAAAACTTTGCACTCAACGATATTAATACACTTTTTGTTTATTTTACTTGGGATAAATACGATGGACGATTTCTGAACAATATTAATAACGTACTTTTGACGTTACGTTAATTTTTTCACACAGAAATGGATAGAAAGTTTAATGTATTTATTCATACACTAATGGTGCATTTATTTATGCTCACTAAGTTTGAGTTTAAGCTGAATCTTTTTGTGAATAGGTAAGAATGCTTTAATGCAGGAAACCGGAGCAGTTAGTACTTTAAGAAAAAGCTTTAGTATTTGAGGTCGTTTTTTATGAAAAGGGTGGTCGCAGAAGAAATACTTATTTATATGATGCAAAAGAGAATAAAAGTATAAAGATCTAGTTCATATTTTTTAAATCTAATTGAATGTGCGATTGTATTGTCGCGATAGTTTAAAAAAAATATTTCACTTTCAAACGATCAAATAATAATATTTTTTATTTCAAATTGAAAAATGACAATGAAAAGAGAATAAAAATAAAATTAAAATATTTTTTTATTTAAAAATTTTAATTTGGTTATATAATTAGGTTAAAATATTATTGATTTGAATACCGATCATAATCTATGATATAAAGGTTATTTTAATAAAATGGTTCCAAATATACAATACACCGAAAAAAAAAATTTTAATTGGAAGGCTTAACTAAATCAATTAAATTTCTATTGATACGACGAAATTTTGTTAAATTTAATAAATTCACAATTCAATCAATTGAATTTTTATTCATACCGCTAAATTTTTTCCTCAGAGTACGGTATAAAATATTAATAATTATTCAAAATAATCAGCTCATAAAGATATAGTCTTTAAATTCTTAATCCCACATTATATTTTTTTCCAGAAGTAATTTACTTAGTTCAAGCTTGAATCGAGATATAAAAAGGTAAAACAACGAATGGTTTTTATTTGTTTTTCCGAAACTTCGCCACGAATTGCAAGATTAAAAGATTAATGTTTCAGTTTCTCTCGAGAGACGTTGAGAAGATGAGTAGGAAGGAAGAAATATGAGAAAAAGCATTTAAAGAAATAAATTGATAAAGATGGTTCAAAGCACGCATTGAGAACACCGACTAACCCAAATCCGTTTGCAACAGAACATTATTGATCAATAGAAATACTTGATTCACTAATTTTATCAGACTAATAGTTAATGTATGCTCACATTGGATTTTGTTGGATTGAATGGGAGAATCCTTTACTTGTATTGATAGGAAATTTGAACTAGCAAATAATGTGGTTACTAAGAAACGATGCAATAATTACCCTTGCATGATCAGCTTTACGAGGTTGCTTTTTCCGGTATACTCTTAAAGGAAAAACTTTCTAATTCTCTCGTCTAACATCGATCCATTTTTGATGGTAATAATGTTCGATTAGAGTTTCTTGACGTACGTAATCTCGACTTCGAGATACTTATTTATTATATTTTTCCTTCACAATATCTTTCAAACTTTGCTCTTTTAGTTGATTCTCTTTAATTATTGTTTATGAGGTTGTACACACACACACACACACACACGCAAATTCGGAGATAATAGACTTAAGATGGTATTACTAAATACCAGGAGTTAAAAAGCAATCTTTAAAGAATTAAGCAAAAGTAATCGCAAAATATCGTGAAAACAACGTCTGAAAAATTGTTTAAGCTGTTTAAAATTTAAATCAAATAAACTTGAATAAAAAATTTAATAAATCAGATTTTTGTTATATATAAAGATAAGTTGTAAATTTCTTCTGTTTATATGACACAGGCTATTGGTATTATAATAAATACCGTTTTTTAAATTTAGCTACATAGAACTTTTTATGTAACGTATTTTGATTCATAATGAATACATGGATGATTTTAATTTATGATATAATCATAATATAAAAATGACTAAAATTCCTACTATGATATTCCGTTATTAAAGTACTTTCAGATATAAATTTTGCACTATTCGTTATGGGATTTAGCAAAGCGGTTCACTGTAAAAAGAAAATTTTCCAAAGATGATGAATAACCCGTTAAATGCTCTCTCCCTCTCCCGACTATTCAGTCTTCGTCATCTACAAAACGTGTCTTGAGCTCGCTGTGCCCTCCCGGTAATTTATATGCACGTTCATCGCACGTGCAGGCCGTACAGTCTCGTAAATTATTTTCGCCGCGCACAGTGAAAGCTAAATGTCCCTCCTGTGCACGTCAAAATCGAATTTCAAGGTTCCGTAAGCAGCTTAATTCAAAGCGAAGGCACTCTCAAGTACTCAATGCTCGTTTTCCGCAAGTTAATCCGCAGCGTGCGCTTTTCTGGATTTACTGACATATAGATTTTGAATATAGTTGGAATTTGCTTAAGCATATTGCATTTTAAATTGAATCCAGTCATTCCAGAAGTTATTTCATAAAGACCCGCAGATTTCAATTTAGATATTCTATTAAATTAATTAGTTATGCCTATCGGAGTTTTGCGTTCATTAAAATCATAGTAAATTTATTGCAACAATTAATACTTCAAATAGAGTTTAATGAGCTCATGCACGAGCAAAAATTTAGATATTTGTGTGTTCTTATATTAACTGCAAATAGTATTTTTTATACTGTATCGTGTTTAATTCGTAGACCTAACATTTTAAAGAATGTCTGTAAAATGAATCATAAAAAAATAAAATTAGTATGATTTTAAAAACGTACAAAATAAAGTGCAAAATATTTCTGAAGCTTTTTTCATTTGTATTTACTAGACTTTTTTGTATTTGCTGCCATATTACAAAGAAAGATCTTCTTTAAACTTGTCAATAATGATTGACAGATTCTTAATATCTTTTTTTATAGATTATTTCTTTACTGATATTTATTATTATTTTTACAGAACACAAGTTTTGTTATGCATTAAGTCCAAAATAAGTAAATATTATTTTTACCAATTTCATATGCAACTTAAAAATTAATTGCACAAAAACGACAAGTGCACATAAAAAGACTCTGCTCCTTCTTACAATTAAATAACGTAATAATCGTTCCAATCCAACTTTGATCCATATTAGAATTTCTTCATTTTTACATTAACGAATCATCATTTCCTAAAAATAGCTGCATTATAATGCACGTGACGTTCTCACTGCGATCCCGGCTATTCAGCTAGTTATCAAGCAACGTATGCATATGCGCGCGACTGCATGTATCTATGCGATATAACGCACGGCTGGATAAAATCTATCCGGCTTCGTCGGCAAGGAGCATCCAGCAAGTGCGCAACTCAGCTGTTTACTAATTCTATCGTAATTATAACTTAAGTTACATAGTTTGCACGGATATCAGAAAGGCAGGAGCATTTCATAAGTATTATTAATATATTACGAGGATTAACTTCTATTTCTTACTGTTCTATTTATTCTTTTAAAAATCACCTGTCTAACTTAAAATAATTATTTGCTTTTGTTTTAAACTATTGCAATCTCATATTCGTAAATTATTTTTCCCTTGAGAGTAACGGATAACTTATTAAATAGATTACATTTTTAATTAAATATTAAAAAAAAATTTATATAAATTTTGATCAAATATTTTAGCAATTAGTAAAATAAAGTGAGGAAAGATGTCAGCCTGGTAAAAGCACAAGGGAGCTAGCTTTTCTTTATTTGTAAAAAAATACCAATAAAATGAATTAGTACATAATAAGAGTAAGAGAATTTATTATGATTAGTTAATTCAGCTAAGAAAATGATGTTCTGTTATTTTATTAAAATATAAAATTTTGATAAATAATAAATTTTTTATCAAAAATTTTGATTCAAATTTTCTCTATATTTACGGCATTTTTTCTTATTATGTTATAAATATTTATAAATCAGTCTAAATATATCATACAATTAATATTATCTATTACAATTTAATTAAAAATAATTTAGTAATGATTTGATTACTATGAATGTTAATTTATTTCATTTTAAGTCTATAAAACGTTGTAGTAAACTTATCACATAAAATATTTGAAATAAAATCTTTCCAGGAATATGCGTAAATCGAAATTTATGAATTTACATGTTTATCAATGAGTGTTTACAATCATGTGAAAAAAAAAATTGAAAAAATGTTTCCATATTTAGTTTAAAGCATACATATGTATACAATGTGGAATTCATACATTTATATTATTACAATTGAACCACGCGAACAATGCGGAATTCGAAAGATTTAAACAATTTTAGTTATATATAACACATATCTGAAATTTCTTTTATTGATTCGTGAAATTGAAAATATTTATATCAATTTTAAAAGCAATTGTAAAATGTTAAATTAAAGAATATTTGATTTTTAATCATTATAATAAATGTGTGAATAATTGCACAAATTCTATAACTAATTATTAGAAAGGTTTATCAAGATTTAAAATATAATATCATTATTGAAGAAATTATACGACTCCATTACAAGTTTGACGTAACTAATCTTAGCATTAAAATATAAGAATAATAGGTATCGATTTTGTAAAACTATAGGCTTTAATTTGGAATTTGCAAATTATACCTAGTTTAACCTCAAAAATTGATATTTACTTAGAGGGCAATATAATTAGTCTATCACTGAAATAGTACCGTAACAAAAATCGTGAAATTAATCATAAATTTATAAAAATTAAATTTATTCTTTTTATACAATAAATTTATAAAAAATTAAGCATTGAAGATCTGTTTTGCAGAGGCTCTCGATTTTTTAAGCACTTTCATTAAGTGGGGATGTTAATTCAAGAAGTTCAAAATAAATAAATTGATATGTTCTATAAATTTCTAAAACTCGAATAATGTTATTGAATTAAAACATATATCTATAATCAACGTCTAATTACAATTCAATTTGAACACTAGAAAGCATCACCCATGAACATTAAGTCCTGTTTAACCCGAGCCAATCTCTGATTTCGAGCTAATAAATTCTCATTTTCCAAAAATAGCCGCATTAGAATGCACGTGACGTTCTCCCCGCGATCTCGACTACACAGCTATTTACCAGGCCATGTATGCATACGCTCGCGGCCGCAAAGCGCTTTCGCACATGTACACTGCACGTATCTCTTGAACACGAATCGATCTTTACGCGCATTCCTGTATCTGTATGAGCAGTGGTATGTATTGTGCTGCTGGTACCTGATCTATTCGACGCCGGCGGCAAAAAGCATACAGGGTCGGTCTGAATGCTCGTTTACATTCGGGAAATTGTACTTGGATCCGCAGTGTTATCGTGTTCTTTGATAATTAGGAGTAAAATCTTTAGATAGAAATCAGTGGTGCAAGGAAGCTTTTTTGAGCTCTTGGGATGCTTTTACTATATGATGCTAATGAATGAAGATCAATTTATCAATGAAATTCAAGAAATGTTGGATTTTAGGACAAAAACTTTATCAGATTTGAAAATTTTGCGACCTATAACTTTTCTGTAAAATAAAATAATAACAATTCATATTCGTTTTGTCAAGACCGTATAATGGATTTATAATTTTCAAATTGATCATTGTTGATGCAATGATTTCTTTTCGATTTTTTATTTTTTTGTTTAAAATATTATAATTTTATATGCATTTGTACTTATATTTTAGTTAATATTATTCTTCTAAGATTGGTGTTGTTGAATCCAATCTATATATTCAGAAACTTGTGTATAAACAGTGGGAAACCTTGGACTTGCACAATCTGGATCATGACTTCCCCAAGATACGATACCAATAAGTTTTCCGTTAGCTGTCAAAGGACCACCAGAATCACCCTAAAGTAAAAAATTTTTAAAATAAAACTTATGTCTTCTTTTTTTAATATACATAGAAGCAAATGTTTACATTAATTTTTATGAATTAGTCTATATTATATAGTTTACACGATATAACCTATCAACAAATTACGAGGCGCGTGTAGCGCGTTTATACTCTAGTCTAATATATAAAAATCCCAATCGAGATTATATCGTTGAACGACTTTAATCAAAATTGCGAGATGTCTCGAACTTGACTCGATCGACAGCTTCAGAAA
>UELX01006497.1:0-10760 GCA_900480035.1 Eupelmus urozonus | reverse complement strand
GTAAAATAAATACCACCATGGTTCGCAAAGAACAAAAAAAGGAAATGTTTTTTCTCCTTATCTATAGATAAAATTATTCACATTATATACAGTGTCGGCCAATGGCATGTCACCGCCCTGATCTAAGGTCTGTTGTAGAAAAAGTACATACATATATCTCAATATTATAAAAATGTTCCGCCGCCACCGTCAATAAGAATTGTTGATTTCAAAATATAGCCGCTATTTCAAAGGGTTTAACGTTATTTGGAGATAAGGAGAAAAAACATTTCCTTTTTTTGTTCTTTGCGAACCATGGTGGTATTTATTTTACAATTCAACTTGTCAACTATAATTACTTTGTACTTATATAACTTCATAGGTCTATTTGTTCAAGAAAATTCATGTAAAGGAGTCATTTCAAAATTCAAAGTATTAATAAAATATTTTGGAGATTATTGATGAGTTTTGAAAAAGTTTAAGCTAAATTTGAATAGTAAATTTGTTAGATTTCAAAGTAATTTTTGAAATTTTTAGTATTATTCAAAAAGAACTAAAACATTTTTATTTTTAAATTAAGCTTAGGGATAAAAAAACTGTAATCGTTTCAGATTATTTATTTAAAATATTTTTTATTTCAATTAATAAATAAGTCGTTTGTATTGACAATAAATAGATTTGTATGTAATCTCAAATATTGAGTCGATTTATAATTTAAAATCGAGTATGAAATCACCTTCGTACTTGCGCACAAAGTTCTGCTTAATGCACGATTCTTAGAGGAGTGACGCGTATGTCGGGGTCTTTGACATCAGCCTTAGCTTTCTGAATGAAGTCAAGATAAGACGAAACTCTGGTGTATACTGCTGCTGATACATGTTCCATGCAACCAAGAGGGCTAGTGCTCACTACACCGATGAGGGTGTCGCCGTTGTGTACAAGTGGGCCACCACTGTCACCCTGCGTATTTTATAAAATATTACGTTAATGCAATAATAATAATTTGCTATGTTTTTTACTATTATAAATTTTTCTTAAATCCACTAGTTGCAATATATTAAAAATAAATATTTTAAATTAGTATCCATTGAAAATATCTTAAAATTATTCTAAATAGAAAAATAATTTCTAAAAATGTATAATATTTTAAAACAGATTAATAAATATAAATAAACATATTTTTGGATACAACAATGAAAAAGTACGTTTACTTACAGAGCAAATTCCCTCTCTCTTGGATTTGCTGCGCTGAACGACCTGGGCGCAGATATGAGATTCGAAAATTGGCAGTCTGTAGCTTCTTTGACAATCAGCTTGGCTGAGGACATTGGTTTTGGCAACACGCATCTTGCCGAGAGTACCACCTCCAGTTTCTTCAGTGATACCGGTAAGAGGATCAGTCTTGAGGTTTACCCAATTCCAGCCAAAGCCGGTAATGATTGCTTCCTCATTGGCATAAGTCTTGCGCGCACTAGCCAATTTGATTTTTGACAGGTTTGGATTCGAGCTTATGCCCAATGGTTTTTCCAGCTGAAACATCATGTGCATTAATTTTCTGAAGTTAGGCGTGAAAAAGATCGGGAATAATAAGCTCTCTTTCATTAAGTATTTTTAAAAATAAAAAATAAATAAATAAAACATTAGAACAATTTTTTAAATAAAATTATTGTAGATTTTAAAATTTTTAAACTTATAAAAATGTTTTCTATAATGAAGTATTTTTATTTTTTATAACTTCAGAAATGGATTTTCATGACTTTGAAGGCGAGTATTTACGGGTATTCCAATGCTTCATAATTCGGAAAGGAAAATATATTTTACAGTCCTCTAACCTCAAAATCGCAACTTTGATTTGATTTTTCGGTTCTCCGGCTGTAAAATATCGTACGTACCTGTTATGGAAGATAATTATCTATCTCGTGTGACTTTCCCACGAGCTAAATAAACACCTTCCGCCCCAGGTACGTAATATACTATTTTATAATTTAAAAAGTGATCTATGAAATTTTACTAAAACATAATAACTAAGAAAATCGTTCAAGTTAAGAAAGAATCACAAATTATGAATAATAGATATTTCTAATAAAATAGAGTAGTATTCGTATCCTACGTGGAAAAATCTGGGGCTTTTGAAAGGATCATGCATTCTGTTCCTGTTTTATTTCCATACAGGATACTTCTAAGAGAATTCTAAAATATTTTGTAATTCATAAGTTTATCTTTATCCTATTTCAAAGTTTTCAAACATTTAAATTATTGTAACAATATTAGAATAAAAAAAATTAGAAGCAAGTAGGAACTTTTTCTACTTTCAACTTATTTTAACTCTAAGAAATTTAATTTTTATTAAATTTACGTCATATAATTACCTTCAATAGAGCAATATCACCAGTAGTGCGTTTACGGAAGTTCGTAGGATCGTATTCTTTTGGCACATAGACTTTCTCGACTTCAACACTAACTTTGTTAGAATCTCTGGATTTCAAGTCATTGATTCCAGCTACGACTGTCATGGGATACTTAAAGAAATTACCTTCGCCATTGATCACACAATGAGCGGCAGTAATAACAAATTGTTCGTCGATGATGCTGCCTCCGCAGATGCTTTGTCCATAAACTTGCAGAGAAATCTGGTAGGTGTATTCTCCAGGTGATGTATCATCGCCACCTACGATGCCCTCGCTTTCTAGAGCTCGGACTGTAAAAATATGAAGAAATAAATATTATGTAGACATTAATAGATTTAGTAAATTTAACTTATAATTTGATCCTCCATTATAAAAATCATTAAATCGTTGTTAAACTAGCGAATTTTATCGGTGCAAAATAGAATATGCAAAAGAAAATTATAAAATGAATTAACTCGGATATTTTATATACTTTTCGTTTTGAATATTTTAAATTACTAAAGTTAAGTGCTATATGAATTTTACTTACCATTGTCAATTAAAAGGGATGTCGAGAGCCCAAACAAAACTAAAAATAAGTTAAGACGACTCATTTTGGAGATTGAGTCTTGATGTACCACTGAGAATCGAAAAGAAAGTGATTTCTAAACTAAGGGTCCTGGTTTATATATTGTTCATCAAAATTGATTTTTATTGATCTTATGACGTATTATGTTTGAAGCGTACATTGCTTCCATTCTGGCAATTTCCACTCGGACGGAAATAATAATACACATTTTCATATGCCAATGCATACAGAACTTTTAAAAATGCACATAATAAATTTACCAATGAATTACAAATTATGTATAAAACGCGGAAAACTGTACAAACGTCTGGAAGTACAGTGTTATCTGATGATAATTATCATTTGTTGACGGAAAACGAAAAATATGTAACAATTAGCACTGTAACTCAAAGATTACAAGTTTATAATTTAAATGTAATTTTTTTTTTTTTTAATCACATAATTTATTTCAGATGATACTTAGTTAAATAATTTGATAGAATGTATTATGGCTTAATCAATACAAGTAACATTTATTATTTTAATCGTAAAAACAGAATTGTTTTATTTTTTAGCAAATATAAAATTTTTAATAAAATATAATAAAAGAACTTTCCTTACTTTTGTAAGTTATTTCTCTACATAATTTAAATATATTTTTCCAATAAAAATAATGAACAAACTTGTGAGTAAATAACTATAATGTAATAAAAAATTCATTAGCATTTTAGAAAATATTTAAAAACACTTTAATTTTCTATATTCTTTCCATGATACTGACGATCGTAGTTATAAAATTGAAGGATAGTAAGAAATCGTCACACAATCAAATATTTTGGCTCGCTCTTTAATCGGTCATTTAACAGGATAAATATCCTGCTGACCCTTATCAAGCCACTTTTATAGTCATTAATGAAAGCTATTTAAAAAAAAAGCTATATCTTTACTTTCTACTTTAGATTTTAAAGATATAGCTTTTATTACTATAAAATTTCATCAAGTGCGAATCGTAATTTTATCTATTTAACAATATACTGTTATTAAGTTCAATTTTCATTCAGAAGTAGTGAATTTGAGTGATAATAGCTTACTTGAATAAAAAAGTTTAGCTAGATTCACATTGGATGATTTTCAGTAATTATTGATAAAATAATGTTAAGAGAATTTTTCAAAACTTTTAAAAAGAATTTAAACAAAGGTAAAATCTACGACTTTTTCAAAATTTTAAAATAATTTTTCATTTAGCAGCCCTAAAATTAGATTTTATAAACAAAAAACTATTTTAAAGACAAAAAAAAACACTTCACTTTGTTCACATAAAATTTTATTTAAGACATAAAATGATATACACAACTTTAAATTACGACGTCTAATGAAGTTAAAAATTGTATACCATTATTATTTCAAAATTACAACTTTAACATGATTTTTTGGTTCTTGGGATTTATACATTATATATTTTATAATAATGTTTGATATTTCTGTGTACGTTAATTATTTATGTCGTTTGAATTTTCTCCCTCGTTACACTCGGGCGGAAATCATCTGCTGAGATAAATAATTAACTTCCACATCGAAATCCACTAATTTTTTCATTAAGATTTTACACTTTTCAGTGACGATTTAATATCACTCGATCTATAAAATTACATTTGGTTACCTGGTGACGAATATTACTCTTTACAAAAATTTACAACCGTTACTTTTTACTGTAGTAAATGTATTTTTGACTAATCCCATGTTTCTATTAAACGCATTTCCAAAGTTCAGTTCATGGATAATTCTACAAATTAAAAAAATAATATTTTAATTTCATTTTACAACGTTGACATTTTTTTTATAGTTTAAATGTATAATAAATATATGACCCACAAGATTCATTTTTGAATGAATTTATAAAAATAAAAAGCTAATTAATAAACATATATAAAATACTAATTAACTAAATAAATGTATCAACTATTATTAAATTTAATGTTGTAAGACATTTTATTAAACAAATTAACAAAGAAAAATACATAGTCTTATTTATTATAACATAAGTATTAGCAGGCGCATACTAATTTAAGATAATTTATTGCACAATCAAGTACAAAGATAATATGTTTCAAATCATCGATTTAGTACACACATAGGTACGAAGAATCGTAATATATCACTACTCACTAGTAGGCATTATTACAGTCTGTTTAACATTTGATTAATACCTATCAGTGATCATAGTCAATTCAATTGCAGTAAAAATAATTTATATTATAGTATATATATTAAGTATTTAAAAAATTCTAATATCGTAAACTATGTTGAATGATTCTTAACCTAAGTATTAATTTTAAACTTACCCTAGGTGTATAAATAAAAGTTTTAAATAGTAAAATTACTGATAAGGAAAGGTTTTGCTCTGCGGATCATGTATTTTATGAGATTTCTTGAAACATGAGTTATAAGGATTTCTGTGATATTTATATATCTCATAGGTTTTTTATTTCTAGAGTATCAACAAGTAACATTTGATATTATTTGTATATGATATGCAACTTATGACTTAGCATTACAGATATCCATAACATTTGATTGTCCCCAAGTAATATTTATGGTTTTGGACAAGTTAATACCCCTGAATTGTTTGATACCGGAAGAACACTTGAGAAGTTACATCAAAATTGATAACCCGGACACGGGAAACTCTCTTTATGCAGCAAAGTATATAGCTAGTTCGTCACGTATTTTTTTTTTCATTTTTTATTTATTCATAACAAGTATTCCATTATTACTTCATGCTAACGTAATATAGTATCACAATTTCGCCGCACCAAATTTGACGATGCGGCTTATTGTTTTAGTAAATTGTCTTAATAAATACGTATCCCAAACACAGGCAAGAATAAGTAAATCGAAATAGTTTACAGTTTCCTACAACACCTTACATTAAAAACTTTTAACAATAAGTAAAAACAATAAAAATAAAATAAAAGTGAGATTTATATATTTTTAAATGATAATATTCATAATTATATAACATAAAAACCATATTGTAGAATTTTTTTATTCATATAAAGGTTAATAATGAAAAGTTATTGGATAAAACAATAAATAAAAAAGGCAACTTTTTAGCTAACCTGTCAATAATAAAATAGAATACACATTAATCTTTTATAAATGGTTAATTGTTTTTATTGTAGTTGTATAAATTAAAGTTATTTTATTGATTATTCCATTTTTAAAAGAAGACAAATTCTATTTTATATTCATCAATTTTAATTAAAATTCTCATATTCAGAGAAATAAAATATGATTCCAGGAGTTACGAATTCTTCCGTAAAGTTATGCATTCTAAATAGTAAGACGTCATATCGACACTTGAATTAATTATTGTTTGTCAACTCATTTTTTGAATGAACTGATGAATTAATGATTTCATAGAATAAGTCATTTTAAAAATCAGCAAGTTATCTTAATTATAAAAAATACCAAATAAAAATACTAATGATAAATAATTATAATATTTATTCTTATACAACATGATTTTTGCTTTGTGAATTTTTCTGAGTAATGATTCCAAATAATTTTTACATAAAAATAAATAAATAAAATTATATACTTTAATATACTCTATAAAATAGAATATTTTTTACCATAATATTAAGTTATAATGAATTTTAAAATAAAATTTTTTGTTTTGCTAAAGAATTATAATTATATAGAAAATATAGATACAAATCTATAAAATTTTTTTCACTCCGTGAATTTGCTTCATAAGTACTTAATATAAAGCGAAATTTATAATAAATTCTTTTACCTTCTTCAATTAATTTCATAATTGTAACGATATAAACTTTTAATTGTTCATATGGTAATGAAGGCCTAACGATGCCGTACAATGAAATTAGTCTCTTTAATTTAATATTTACTATACCGATAATGACATCCTTAACTACAAAGATCATTAGAACTCATGATACGTATGTTTGCTGAGCTACTAAAACTTTCCGATATTCAAATTTCCAGTTAACAGTACTTATGAATATCTCTACAGAATCAGTAATTACTAGTAAAGTAGTGAAATTTTCCAAAAAGCTAACTCATCTACAACTGCATAAATTAATTAAAACTTTGAAATGAACCTTTTTTGTCTTTTACTGTTCATTGTCTGCATATGGGATAGTCCATTATTAATATCTGGCAAGTTAAATCAATACAATATACTAGCATTAGAATTTCTTGTCAACTTTAATACTTTTAGTTACTAATAGAAATTACATTTTGTCACGTTTTTTTAGAAAAAAATTTTATTTTAGTCAACTGTAGTATCAACTTGGCTTTCTAAATAAATATAAAAGATGACGACTTTGAAATTATTAAAATTGTAGCAACTTTTAATATAGTATTGAAGATAAGTTTGGCTTTTATTTATAATATTTTCTCTGAATTTTATAATTAAAAATCAAATATTTCTGAGTATTACAAAAAAATGTTTGTAACCTAAGAAAAGCTTAGTTAAAACGGCCTTAGAAATATGTTTTAATATATTCTGAATCAATTTACACTATTAAAATGCTTGTAAAAAAAATTAGTACAAAAACGGGTTTGAAAATTGCATTAAAAAATGTAATTAATGGGATGGAAATAATAACAATAACAAAATTTTATTGTTACTTATCATCTACTTTAAATCGCTTGAATCTTATTTTTTATATTTTTCATCTACAGTACAAAGTCTAGAAGCAGAAGGCATAATCAGAGGAGAAAATGACTGGCATAATGACTTTAAATATCAAGTTTCTATTCAAGTAAAAAAAAATCGAACTGGCTTGTACGAGCATGGCTGTGGCGGTGCTATAATTGGCAACTGGTATATTTTAACCGCAGCTCATTGCTTCGTTAGTAAAAATGATTCGATTTTGGATCTCTCCCATGATCATGTACGAATTTTGGCTGGAACGAATAAACAAAATTCAGGTGGAATCTATAGATTTGTAGATAAGGTTTATATTTACAAAAACTATAGTCACAAGAACCTTTTATATGAAGGAGACATAGCAGTTATAAAGGTAAAATTATAACTTTTCAAGGTCATTTTTTAAATAATAATAATAATAATAATAATAATAATAATAATAATAATAAATAAAATTAAATTATTATAAACCCATACAATATCTAAATGAGCTTATGCTTTTTCTGAAAAACAATATATGCGACTGCGTTATTAAAAAATTACATTTTATCTAACTCTGGTACTACTTATTATATTAGTTTTAATTAATTACATCAGGTTTTCCGTTTTTATTTCTAATTCTTATTTTCTATTTTTTTTATTTTTCTCCAATATTATATTCTAAGGATTATATTATTTTCAGTTAAAAAACAAATTAGATGTAACAAATGATGGACGATTGGAAAAAATAAGGGCTCCTAAAAAATCCTCTTATAATGCGTACGTTAACAAAATTGCTACAGTATCTGGTTTTGGTGTATCAAAGTTCAAATATGGTTTCAACGAAAATGGAACGTGGACTGAATTGCCAGTTTTACCTAATATTAGGCAATACTTACAAGTACGAATTGTTAGTAAAGAGATGTGTACTCCATCTGATAGCATAATATGTACACTGAATGAAGAACCATATCATTTAAATAAAATAGGTATATGCGATGTGAGTATAAGTAATTATTTAAGAAATTTTCAATTGAATCGACTGACAGTCATAATCTTGAAACGAATATAAATGAATCAACGGGCTATACTGTTAAAAAAAAAAAATAAAATAAAATAAAGACCTTTTTTGACAGTATAGCCCGTTGATTCATTTATATTCGTTTCAAGTAATTATTTAAAAAACTTAAGGATATAAGCTTAAATTAAAAATAGAAAACCTGTGCATATAAGTTTCAATGAATATTTAAATATAAGAAATAGAAATTAATTATAACTAAATAATACTCTATTTTCTAAATGATTAATTGGAGATAACTACGTTCACAAAATATTGTATATACTTATATATATATATATTCAACAAATCTAAATAAAAAAGAAAATAACATATTTTAAAAATAATTTTATGAACTACGGTTATATATTAATAATTATATAATTTCAGGGAGACAGCGGAGGACCTTTAGTATACGACGGTACCATTATTGGAATTGTTAGTAGAGCTGCAAAAGATTGTGATATGAGAATTAAAACAGCAAAATTTACGAGAGTTGCACATTATCTAGATTTTATACAACGCGCTGTAAAAGAAATAAGTGATAAATCTGACATGCTTGTTTTACATTCTTAACATTTTTTAATAAAAATTCAGTTACATAACGGCAATAAGTTACTTTAGACATAAAAAATGTAGCCTCTCCTTTTATAAGTAAAATTAACTTTTTTTAATGTTTGAAAAATTACACTTCCTTTTAGGACTTCATACAGAGTGCTATTAACTCATTTCATTTATTCATTTTAAGATCTTAATATTATTTTTAAGGGTTTAAATAAAATAAATACGCGACAAAAACAATTTTTCATCATACAGATATTTCAAAAATTAAGATAGTAAAAAATAATATTCTCATTTTTACAAGAACAGTAGTAGAATGGATAAATAAACTATAAGTATGCCATCTATTTGAACGTTCCAATAAAATAATTTTTTAAAAATGTGGAAAAAATCATTATTGTTGAATTCCAATTATAATGATCGAGCCTCCTTCCCTAAATAGGCCTAATATTTAATTTAAAGTGACAATATCATATATCTAGTTTTAATAAAAGAAATAACGATTTTTCAATTTATAAAATTTAAAAGTGTAAATAATAGAAATAATATATTAATGAAAGCATGAAAGAACAAATGAAAATCTCATAATCAAATTTTATTATAAAACGATGTTAATTAAAATAAAAATTATATATCTGAAAAATAAAATCAAGATATTTGATCATAAATTGTTAGATGCAATTTTACTTGCATTTTACATTTTACTTTGAATAAATTATTCATTATAAAAACAAAATATTTTTGAAACAAGAAAATATTATATTATCATGATACTGTATATTATGTAAATTTGACATTATAACGTCATAAAATATTATGGTAATTATTCATGTATATCTGATACGTGTTTCTTATTTGCGAAAAAAGAAATAATTAAAACTGTTTTAAAGCTGTTTACTTGGTGCAAATTGCAAGATTAATGAAGTGATTAATTAATGAAAAGCTCAATTTATAGAGTATAATCAGTATTTCTTGATAGTTCATTACGACAACATCTAACACTATTATAAATAAGGTAACGTTTTAATAAAAGTAAAGGCATTGAAAAAAATTAAAATGTAAAAACACCCGTATTTATGTAAATTATAAAATATCTTTTAAAAATATTCCTAAATAAAGTACTTTTGAGTATAACTTATGTTATTATACAGTTAGGTTATACTATAAAAAGCAAATCTCTTTCTTACAAAGTTTAATTATTGATAAATCTTTTTTCCTCAAAGGTAATGACGAAATATCAATAGAATTCATTATAACAATAATCATTGTGTTATGAAGGTCAGAGTAGTAAGTCATCAAAATTTAATAGTGAAAAAATCTATTTAGATTTTATTTCATATTACATATATTTTAAATAATTTAAATAACCCGGCTTCAAATAAATACACTTGGTTATATCATGAAAGTCATAGTATTAAGTTATGAAAATGGATAGTTAAATAATCTACTATTCAGATCCTATTTTACATATTGTATATGTATATATATATAAATTTAATCAGAAGTGTATTTATATAAAGCTATTATTCAAATTATAAATATATATATATA
>UELX01006496.1:0-10761 GCA_900480035.1 Eupelmus urozonus | reverse complement strand
TAATTTATTGATGGAATGAATGGATAAGTACAAACCACCGAATAAATAAATAAAAAAATTAAAAATAAACTTTTTGTTTACTAAATAAAGATATAACAAAGTAGGGATTTTTCTCCTTTTAGAACAAATATATTTCATTTCCAGATAATTCTAGAGCTAGATTTTAATATTATAAGGAACTTATAATATGCTATTTTAATAATTCAGTTTAAATTAAGAAATATGAGCTTTTTACAGAAGTCGATAGTTTATAGCTCGCTAAAGTTCTTTTCAATGATTATTAATTTACCACAATCGTCAATGACATTTGTTTATTAAAAAAGTGTTCTTAAACTCATTTTTTTAAAAAAACTATACCATCGACCAAAAGTTCACTTGGCTAAAACTCGACCGATACCACACTCGCATCATTCTCTTCCGCACCCCCCAAATCTCAACAGCGCGCACACTGTCCATCATCAAGCCTTTCCTCCCGCACCCAACGGTACTTCCTAATGTATTCCCCATCTGTCACCCCATCGCTTCAAACTTCCTCCCCCTCAACAATAAAAAAAAAAGGTTCCCCACACAGTCCTACACTCCTGAATCCTATATACCCAGCTCACTTGCCTGATGGCAGTAAGCTCGGCCCTGACCAGGGGCGAGCCCGTTAGGGCCGGTATCATGGACAGGTGCGATATCTGCACGGCCGCCCAGCCGGTCTGGAAGATTATGATGCTCGTTACGTAGAGGAGCATGGCGCCAATGGTGCTGGAGTCGCGGGTGAAGCTGCCGAATATCGCCGGGAAGGCGAGGGTCACCATGACCGAGCCGAGCACGTGCCAGGTCTTCTTCTTCGAGTAGCGATCGACCAGCAGGCCGAACACCGGCGTCATCAGCGCGTCGATCACCTGGCCTGTTGATGATAAATGGATGGTTAGAGAGGATGGTTTTATACGGGGGAGTATACGTTTTTTTTTTTTCTGACAATGAATTTTTTTGAAGTAAAGTGGATATAAATATACTTGTTGAAATGGTACTATAAATGCACAGAAACTTTTTTTTAGAGTGTAATAAATACAAATGATTGTATAGAGTTTAAAAATAAATTCTTTTGGGTTTGGGAGAAGGAAAGTATTTTGTACTGTATGATTCATTTGAGAAAATATTGCAAAAAGTATTAAAATATTTTTATTTATTTGATGCATTTAGTCCTTTATTCGGCTAATTAAGACTGATCAATAATATCCTTTTAGTTAACTTTAATCTTTTTTTTTTTATCTTAATACTGTCTTAATGGTTTATATAATTTTGCACAATATTTTCTTGAATAAATAATATTTATACTTGTATACATATTTTAATTTCCAAAAAGCTATTTGCCCAGGATAAAACTGTATATTTTATATGTTTATAATTGTTTTACCATCGGTCATAAATTAAATTTGTATTTACGAATGAATAATATTCTTGTAGATGTCCCAGTTTTGACTAACGTGAGAATGAATTTGCAATTTTTCATAATCGTTTCACGCTAGAATGTAGAAAAATACGCTTGGCGTGACTTTAACAATACATTTCGAACTCAGAGATCGCAACCGTTTTTCTGTGATATAATTTCCTTTTTCATTCTCAAATTCTGCAGATATCATTTTATTTTATTATTCAATAAATAACAAAAAAAAAATGCCCCTATATATATAACTATAATTCATCAAGATATTTATGAAAATTTCAAAGCCAAAAGCGAAGCAATAGCTTTACAATCAATTCTTCAAAACTAAATAACCCAGCATCTCCAACAACTCCTCCCAACTCCAATTTCCCCCAACAAAGCTCCGTCACCAAACCAGCCAATACCCACCCAACAACAGCAACGACCCAGCCGTCAGGGGCTCAAGCAGAGCTATCCTCTGGAGGAAGAGCAGCGTGTAAGAGAACCACATCGCCGCGGCGAGGTCGTTGAAGACATGGCCAAGGGCATAGGCAGTCCGGGTAGTCAAGCTGATCGGCCTCTCGACGAGGGGCTGCCTCTCGCCGCTATTGTCCGGCATCGTTGCTGGGAACGTTGCTACCGCCGACCTGGCCGTTTGATTCGCGTACCAGGTTTTACATCTGATTCTGGAAAAAGGAGGTGTATTTTAGAGATTGATATGTGTTGGAGGTGATGGTTTGACCTTTAGAAGAGGTGATGTTGATTGAAAGGGGGGATAATTGAGGTAGGTAGTGTTGGGTATAAGTGATTTGGAAAAGGAAGTCTCTTATTTTATGAAATGAATTGTTTTTATACAAATCGAGCAGGATTAGGGAAAATGAGATGGTTTTTGTAGGGGAATATGAATTTTTGTAGAGGAAAAAAGTAATTTTTCAGTGGATTCTATTGTGTGATTTAAGAGAACATTATTTCTCTTCCTTAGAATAGTCACAGTGTTGGTGAATATTCCTAAATGTTTTTAATTTTGAATCAATGAAAAACTTATTTAATGAAAATGCAAATTTATATTAAAAAAATATGTAATAATTTTGCGTGTTATTTAGATTCAAAGTAAAAATGATAGTATTGTCTTTTTAAAGAAGAATCTATTTGAATAGTTTATGATTCAAGCATACTTTTATGCATAGTTTTATATAACAACCGATTGATTTTTAAACGATTTAGAAACGATTTAGTCATGAATTAATTTACCGAACAAATTATCTTTTTTAAGCCATTTTGAAAAAATAGTCTATACAAATCTTACCTTTAAATCTACTTCTGTCATTTGTCCACCATAGACATCTGCACAAAAAATAAGAAACAAATTTTTAGATTTTTCTTTAAAAAAACAATACTCCAACTAAACATAAGATTACTCCTACCCAAAGTATATTTACTCAAACCATTAAAATATTAACGACTAAAAGTACCAAATTGAGTCGTAAAAAACCATACTCCATCCTAAAATCCAAAACACTTCGTAATTTTTATATTGTTCTTAAGCCCAGCGCGAAAACAAAACAAAAACCGCCGCAATTCGAAATAATGACATATAATTTACAAAGACCTGTTCTTACCAAATGGAAGCGGCTCTCAACCAAAGTTGCACAACATTCGCTTTGCACAAGATTACGTCTCCTTTCAAAATATCTCCGCGATTTAGCGTCAACCCTCGCTTTTAATTTCCTCAAAATCCAAATTTATTCATTTCCACATCCCTCCTCTAACTCCCCTAAAAAAATACAAATTCAAATTCCCAACAAAACCAAAAAACGCCTACCTCCCCACCCACTCAAAACCCGCGACTATACCTAGCTCCTCAGCTCCTACCCATCGCGAAGTCGCACCGCGACTCCTCGAGCAATCGAAAAAACGCGCGCCATCCGCCGGCCGCTGATTAATATACGGGAGAATCCGGCGCGTACATACGATACCTATACACTCACGTAAGTAGCGCGCAGCTGCGAAAATATGCGGCTCTCGTTACGCGCGTGTTTCCCTTTGTTTCACCTGGCCGCCGGCTCGCGCGCGCCTCCCCCTTTAGCCGATAATGAGCCTGTAACTCGCGCGCGGTATATAATTGCCAGAGAGCCGCGCGGCAGCTGTCTGAGCGAGTTTGAAGCGACGAGGGCATTTTCGCGCTCTGCGGGGGTGGAAATGGTGGAGTTTTGGTGATTTTTGTTGTGTGGGTATTTTGGGAATTGTGAGAGTTGGAGATAAGCGGTAATTGTTTTTTTTTGTGGGTGGGTTGGTAGGATGGAGGGTGTGAAGATTTTGTGTTTTAATTTTTGGAATTTTGAAAGTGCGTGGTATTAATTTCGAGCTGAATTACAGTCAGCGCGCTGCGCGAAGGATACGGTTATAATGAGAAAATCGCATGTTTTGCGCTGGTTATTACGCTATAAATAAATTCATGAAATGCAGTGAAGAGAAGGTTAATTACATAGAATTTATTGTTGAAATAGATTATTATAATTACGGGAGAAAAAAGTATTAATGGGTTTAAATGTCCTGGCAGTGTGTCGGCGGTGTAAATTAAATCACATAAGGATGCAATCATTTAAAATTAGCTTTCTTACGGGTAATGTTATATAAAACGATTTCCTTAATCTGTGCAATAATGAAACGGGTTTACAAATGGCGACGGTTAATCTTTAACTAAGTGTGTAAACGTTAACATAAATATTAGGTTATTCAAACATAATTCGATTTTAAGTGTCTAGCTGAAACGTTTTATTTTACGTTCTGCATGATTGTGCGATGAAACTGAAGAGGTAACTTTGTTAGTAAAATTATGAATTATTTCTTCTTTATATGTATAACTGTTTTTTTAATTCATTTTGTAATTGCAAGTTGTTTTTATTGTTTGAATATTGAATCAAAATAAAATATCTAGCTATATAGAAACATATAAAAAAGAATTGTCTTTAAATTATATTGGTGAAATATACTCGTAGTAATCGATCGCGAATCAAATAATAAAACGAAACTTGAGATGCAAGTAAAAATGGAACCATCTATTCCAACGACACAATCACTCACAATAATCCACAAAACAGTCACTTAAAATCACAACCAAAATCACCACCACATCAAAAAAAAAACTCACTTAAAAATCTCCAGCGTCCTGAACACCATCTTCAGATCCTCGCCTCTACCCGAGCACTACCTACTCAAACAGTACACGCGCACCGAAGCAATTTTTCGATCACCCAGCGTCTAAGTGGCTTGTTTATATGCGGCTTCGACGCTGATCATCTCGCTCCCTCGCTTAAGCGCGCCGCGGCAATCAGCTCCGCGCCGTAAGTGTATACATAATGGCCGTCTTCCTCGGGAAGCTCGATTGTCGCCGCACTTTACACCTTTTTCATTCTCCCGCGCTTTCCTGTGATTACGTATATACCTCCACGCGCATCTACTAAAACTTGTGGGTGTGTATACGTAAACTCTGTTTAAGCCGGTCGGTTTGCGCTTGACTATAGACACTTTAAATCTCTCGTCTACAGGTGTTTGAATTTTTGTAATACAGACTTTATAAGCGCGTGATTCAGAGGCGAATGCCGCTCGTCGGCCGGCGTTATTGTGCGACTGAGTGGATTATGAGTCGATCGTGACTGCAGCCGATCCTCGATCAATACATAAATATTTGCGCGGCGCGCGCACTTCAGCTGTTCACGATTGATAAGATAACTCGCCAGTCGCGTAATAATGCATCGCTGTATGCCTAACCGTACAATCGACACTGTCTAAACATCGTTAATAGCAACACTCCTACACAAATCGGCACTTTAATAACTAAAACATCAACTGCCGCACTTTGCGAACACACCACTGCGAACACACTTAACCTCAAATGACTACAAATCTCCCGAAATCACGCGCGTAAATATATATAAACACAAGAGCGCGCATCGAAGAGCAGATAGAGAATATACAGCTTGTGTTGAGGAGCAAATCGCCGCTTCCGATCGGCCTCGCTTACTGCGCGAGGAGAGCGAAAACGCGCGCGTTGTTGTCGCGTGACGCGGTGAAAGGACGCGACGATTCAGCCCGCGGCCGATCGCGTAATCGGCCCCGCCGTAAATGGACGAGCTCAGCCGCTGCTGCGATGATGGGAGTGTGTGGATGGTGGGCAAGTTTTTTCTCGAGGTTTTATGTGCGATGTTTTGTTGATGTAGTTGCGTTTATGAGGTGCAGAGGTGATTTAGCTGCGGGTTTTGGGTTTCTGGGTTGGTTTGGATGGTGGTTTGATGGTGGGATGATAGTTGTGATTGATTATAGTAATTAGGGTTGTTAATGTCTGAAGATGAAATAATGAAATTTATGTTTAATGGGAAAAAAACCAGTGATTGTACCTACTTATATGTCATTTATTTAATGAGTGGAAGTATAAGCATATAAAATGACCAATTTTTAACCAATTCTACCTGATTTTTCACTGTTTCAGATTTAGATAATAAAGTAATTAAGCAGGCTATTGTTTGGAAACGTTGGTAAAATTTGCATTTATTCGACTAATGTAACTAACGTAACTAACATATACTATTAAATTCGATTTATAAAATTAAATTTTTTTATTTTGTCACTTTTCGTGTCCATACAGTAAATGAACAACCTGCATTTTCTATTATTGATTATTTTATACCGAACCGTCAATGTCTACTTCGCCATTATATAGTATTTAATCTTCGACATTTTTATAGTTTTATATAAAAAACTATTCAACAATTCATATTAAACTAGTGTTTATTATTTTGTTCTGAATACTAATTTTCTGCATATTAAGCCCGATTGATATTAAATATTATTCATGGTCAATTAGAAGCAGAAAATATCTTGTAATCTACTTTAGAGTAATTTAATTTGAAAAATAAATATCATTTTAGGATAAATAATAAATAGAATTAAAGACTAAAAAATCGGATATATTAATCATGCCACATATTATATATTGCCATTCTACTCTTAAACTTAAACTTTTGATTGAATCTATGAGCTTCTCCTTATTCTAACTACTGGCCCTATCTTAAGTAGAAAAAGACCAACATGGTAAGACTAATCGACATTTTCTCTTAGATATTAAAAACTAGTCTAAAACAATTCATATTTGATTTAAATATTTAACACAATGACAGAATTAGTATTTACAGATATTAAAAAAGGAAAGTTCAAATTTGAAGTTCATACTCGCTGGAAAATGACAGCAAAACAAATGAGGCATGCTACAACCTACGAGGATTATTAGCATTTGATGCTGCCTCGCGAAGCGTGAATATAACCGAGGAGAAAACCACACGCACATATACCAAGATGGAAAGTAGGTTCGCCAATAGTGATGCTATAACGACGTATTAAATATCAGCAATGACAAAAAATGAAAGCAACATTCTTCCTTCTACTTCCAACCAAAATTCTAAACAAACTTTCAATAATCACTATCACAACTACATCCACAAAAGTAACCAATATTCCCACCAACAATCGATTCACCTACAACCAAAAATCCCAAACATCACCAGCGAAGCTCGATTACCAAAGCCAGCGTACAAACACCGAACGCATCGTTCATTCCTCTATCTGATTCACAGTTGCTAATTTTGACTAAGCAGGTATGCGCCGCGATACGCGCGCAAAACGAGCATTCATAGTTTCGAGTTGCGAGTTCCACAGTTACACCGTAATCCGAAGCAGTAGGAAACTCTTATCGCGTTTCACACACAGCTCGGTTTGTATAGTTCGATAGCCGAAGGAGTACAGGTAGTTCATTGATCAATAGCGAGTTTAATCGTGCCGCGGGGCTTGTTTATTGTCAATGGGTTAATTCGATGCGGGGATTGATTTGTGTTTTGAAATTTCTGGGATTTTTAGTGGTGGGAATGTAGGACGATTTGCGAAAGTGGTTGAGTGCATTGAGTGATAGTTGGGTATCTTATCTGGTTGCTTAGTGTTTTTTGAAGGATGACGAAAATTTTTCTGAGTTGCGTTCGATGATAAACATTTGTCATGTGGGTAGGTTAAACTATTACGGAAATTTCTTTGTGGGTTCTGAAAAAAGTATACTTTTGTTTTCGAAGTCTTTCGGAGTTATTTTCTAAAAAAATAAGCAAATAAAAATAGTTTGAATTAGTTTATATTACTTGAATTTATATTCTAAAAGGTGCTAAAATGATCTTTGCTACACTAATGTTTTTTAAAAGCTTGTTGTTACGATATTTATTTGACAATATGCCGAGGCATTTATTTGATCCATTTGTAAAAGCATAATAAATTAATAATAATGCACCAAATTAACAGGCGATTAGTGTAATACAGTTAATTTATTATGCCTTGATAAGGGGAACAAATAAACGCTTCGAAACGTCAGCAAATAGATGTAATAAAAACAAGAATATAAGAAAACACCTTAGTTTGTCGAAGATGGATTGTTTTGCACTTTTTCAAATATAATTAGCCGCGAACGATAGATTAACTTATTAATCAATAAGTACTTATATGTGTAGTCTAGAAAGAAAAAAATGTAGTATTAAAGATTAAAAACTTATAAAAAAGTACAATAAAAACCAGGTATAGATAAATTTTGTGTTACCTTAACAAAGTGCTTAGTTAAATAAACGTGTATTTATGTAAATACATGAGCATAATCAAGAAAAACAGTTGATTTATATAATTACATAAATAATTTAAATTCATTTTTGGAGAAAATATATTTTCATAAGTAAAAGGTAATTATAAAAATTAAAAAAAAATTTGAATGAATGTCAAGTCATTCATTAACTTGTTCGTACGCTATACGTAATAATAAAATAAAAAATATACCGAGTAAAAACGATAATTTAATTAGCTTGATTCCATAATTAAATTTATAACTTCTCCCTAATAAAGCCGGTGTAATGCCAAAACTTAAGTTTCATAAAAATTCACATTTCAAACTTTAACATATAAATGTCACTCGTGTAAACTTAAACGTCGCGCTCCGCTACACTTCAACACCCTCTACTCTCTCCAGAAAAATATACCATAAAACTTCACAATACCCCTCCCTGTCCCTAAACCAAAAAATGACCATAAACAGCCAAACCAAATCCTTTCCCCACCCAATCAATTTCCAATTTCAACACTCCTCCAATCACCAAACCACCACCACCACTAAAAAAATCCATCACACCAATCTCCACACTCACCCCTCAACCAGCCTTTCCTCTCAGCTTAACCGATCTCACCAAAAATCTTCCAGCAGCTCTCGCTCCTCACTAAATACCTCCCAGACAGCCGGACAGTTTCGCGCGTCGCGAGTGACTCTAGCCCGAGCGGTCGTCGACGCTAGTCCCCCTGCCTAGTTCAGCCTCGTCTCTCTCTCTCTTTCTGGTAATCCGATCTCACCGAGGGAAATGCGAGCGCCGCGCGTAGAACCGGCCGCGCACCGGAATCGATATATACCTGCACGAGAGAGACGTTCTTGTACGGTCTCTTCGCGCGCTTTTCTGCTTTGAGCTTCTAAGGGTGGACGGCAGCGAGGGAGTTTGGGTATTATGGGGGTGGTTGAGTGAGGGAGATTGGAGGGGCTGGTGAGATCGGTTGAAGTGCGGTGTGTGTGTTTAGGTGGGAGTGGATAATGGCTCGGGTGGTTTTGGGGTTTTAGGGATGGGGATCGGTTGATTAGTGTGTTTGGATAGGCTGGAATGCGGTGGGTGTTGAGATTGGTGAGACGGTTTAGTGGGGGGTGGAATAAGGTTTCGTAAGTGAAAGTGATGTGATAGGGAATTGAGAGACTTGTTGGACAGTTATTGATTTGGAGGCGAGAAATCAACTCGTTTTTTTTTAAATTGCTGATGAATGTTTGAGTAATATTTACGCTGTTTGTAAAGTGGTGGTAATAAGTACAGAATGCATTTATGAATAGATAAAGGAATTTGAAAACATTTTTTAACAGAAATTATCATATTTTCGCTAATGTTTTTAACTTATTATCAAAAAGTTGACGAAAACTTGTCGTTTTAAAATTTTAAATCGAGTTTCCGTTATTATTGTATTATTCTTCTGATTATTATTCTGAAGTATCCATTTTTTAACTGAAAAGTTACTGAATGAGTTAACGTCTAAACTTTGCGATATTAATTCGTATAGAATCATTTTAATTTTTAAAAAAAATTTTCTATAAAAAGTTTCAAGTATTTACTTACAGATTGTACGTAAAGATGATAATCTATAAGATTTGTTGAATGTTTGATCGGGATTATCTGCGATTGGTGTATATAGTCTGAGAGAAGACGCTGCAGCATAGTCTTGAATTCTCGCTCTTTCTTAGGTTTAAGTAGTAACAAATTTCTGTATGCCCACACATTATAATTCACACTTTAACTTTATACTCAAATAGTCTTTATTTTAATAGAAGATAAATTTTATAGATCTATAAGTTACTTAACAGTTTTTATTATATTCAATAATTCTAATATCATTATATGTTTCAAAGTTAAATTCACTTTCTATTTACTTTCTAGAGTTTATTTTGTCAATTGTTTACATTAAGATTTAATGATTTTCATTTAAATATGTACTAGCTTTATAAAAATAATCTTCTCTTTTTAATATTTGGAAGCAAATTTTGTCTTGATAATAAAAACTAACCATTTTTTTCTCAAAATTAAAACTTTTTTAATTAAATATTTAAATTACTAATAAATCTATAATGAATAATTTAATATATATACTAATTAAATTAATAACTTATTATAATATTTCTTTAAATTTTGTTTGTTAAATTACTTTATTTTTATGAACGTCTTGTATTAAAAACAATACTATTCGTTCTTTTAATGTAAGTGTTAGAAATAACTTAAAAAAAAAAATTTTAATTTATAATTTTTTTTTTTAATTTAAATTTTTTGCTTCTTTCATTCTACTTGTTTTTTTTCCTCTTAATTAAAATTATTTATTGATTGTTGAATAAAATTTTTATTAATATAATCTGTAATGTAAAAATAAATATTGAATACAGATAAAAAGTTTGACAGAAAAAAATTATCAGTTATTTCAATATTAGTATTAAACATATTTATGTTATAGGTTTATGATAAATATCAAATATTTACATATAAAAATTATTAGATTGTTAGTTATTTTTAAGTTTCTTTTTATAAGTAATCGATGCAATGGTTATTAATTTTTTAAGTTAAATAATTAAATTTTATTTTAATATAAACATGCACAAAAAATACTAAAAACGAGGGTACTAATAGCCATGATAAAAATATGGATAGTAATTGTCACAGTATTTTCTTTTTTTAGTTCGTCTTACAGTTTCTGTT
>UELX01006495.1:0-10763 GCA_900480035.1 Eupelmus urozonus | reverse complement strand
TGTTAAATGAGTTTGAAATTGAATTAATTATTTTTAAATTAAAAAATTTATTTCAACAGAAAGGTATGGGCAGTTTGTATAATAATTACATCAAATTTTGAAATTTCTTTTAATTATAATTAATGAAAAAATTTTTCGATAATATTTGAAAGTCCTTGAATTAAATTAAATTTTATCTAAAGAGATTTTTACATTTATCACTAAAATATAGAACTTACATTTTTCACATTTTTATTTATCATAAGAAAAAAATGAAAACAGAGTAAAATAATGGTGCGATTTTATTATCCGTCAGGAAAGTTGATGATAAAAGCCAAATACTCTTGATTACCATTAACTATTTTATTCATAAGCTCATGCTGACGTTCAGAACTTATATTGCTAATGTTCGTTTTCAAGGCAATTAAGAAAAGACTTAACATGGTATCTTATCATCTATTTTATAAATTATAATTGCCGTAAAGTCTTGAGCTTTGACCATATATTGTAAATTCATGTATGTAAAATTACACGGACCAAGTGCGTAAATATCATTTAAATACATTATTAGACGTTTAAAATGTATTAAAATGGCGTCAATGTATTCAAATGGAAGCTGCAAACTTGGTCTGTGTAATTTTACACACATGAATTTACAGTGTAAATATATTATATTTAATACAATATTGAATTTGCAAAAACCCGTGCAAAAAAAATTTACAACAATAACTTCATTTTCCTCATCCCTTTAAAAACGCAACCCATTCCGACCCTAATTGTTAATCCGCATATTTCCAACTTTAAATACTCCCAAAAAAAGTACAACCTTTACCAAGCGAAAGAAATTTTCCCGCATAAAAATTATCCATATTTTCTCTTCGTCAAATTTTTTGCACGCAAACGCTCGCGCACTTTTTTGCCGCACTCTCCAATATGAGCTCGCCTCCGGGCTCTCGAAACGAGTATTATATTTCTGCCTTCTCAAGAGCAGAGGGAAAAACTATAAAGTCCATTTGCGCGGGTATTAGCCTTATTCTACTTGTGCGCGAGCGCGCGATGTTTATCTAAACTCCTCGCGTTAAGCTCGGGAGAAAAACAAGCAGAGGAGAGGTGTAAACGCGCCGGGCTGAGCTAGACTCGAGAGAGTCGTTAAGAATTTAACGCTCTAAACGATTTTTCCCCGTCAGTATCTATGCAAACATCTGGATTCCCGAGCTTTTCTGTCGACTCTGTGCGCTTTCTTCGTTTGCTTTTCTGTTTTTTTCTTCTTTTTTTTCTAAGAAAGAAGGCTAGTTCGAGAGGCAAGTGTGGGATTACGTCAACACTGCGGTTTTTTTAGTTTGATAGAGGTAAAAGGGAGATTATGAAGTGATGCGTGGATTTTATTTGCCGAAATTTTTCTCGGGACGGAAAATCATGTATAAACGTGGCTGTGGCGTTAACAAAGTTTCACCTAAATAATTATTTGTTTTTTAAATACTGCAAACACTGCAATTGCGTTTCCTTACTAATTAAAGAAATATTGCATACAGAATTTTAAGTACTAGCAATCTGTTTTATGCTCTATTTATTACAAAATAATTGAATTATTTAAATAATATATTCTAATGCATTAGTAGAAATTTGGATTACGCAGATTGGAATCATTTAATCCTACAAACATGATAATTGCTTCATGGCCATATGAATAAATAATTAATATTGCAACATTTAATGCGTTATCATTACCCAACATCTATCAATTCAATCATATAGAATGTAATAAACTTGAATACTTAATCAAAACATCATTAAAGCCGAGCAATCAATTGACACGCTTTAGTATGTAAAGACTTCTCCAAACCAAACTATGAATTCTATTACAGTATATAAACATATATAAGTAAATACAAATAAGTTTTTTAAATTTAAACATCCACTAGGAAGATTTGTAGGAAAACAGTGTCAAAGTTACCTTACAGAACATTACACACGTAACAAATTGTTAGGACGGAATGTAAGCACTAGTAGTAAGCTCCGAAACTAGTCAGACGTTTGTATAATCAAATGTATACATTAGCACGTGATGTTCTGTGTATACGAACTTTGGTCAAAGTTATATTAAACATTCTGCTTTACTTTTTAGAAGATTATTTAGATTATTTACTTATTTAAATTATCTCTCAAATATAGTATTTATGTTTCTTTTGCTGTTACACTTCCTTCTTATTACATTATTAAATGATTGACTTCTTTTACTAATGGAAATCGTCTTTGATGAGATCTCATACGAAGAGAAGAGCACTAATAAAAATTATACCTTTGCATTCACAACAAAAATGAAACATAAGTGAGCGCGCAAAGGTGAAAATTATCCTGCAGTACAGTTAAAGTTATTACAAAATAATGCACATATAAAAAGGTAATTTTCATTACTCCTTTTCTCTCTGAGCAGCAACCTGAAAAGAACCTTAATAAATGCACTGCTTGTTTGCTCAATTTCAACTTTCAACTTTTTCTATTGACATTACAATAATAAAAGTAGAAACACAAATCGAACAGAACTTGATTTTAAACACAATCACCCACTGAAAAAACTATTTATACTTAATACCTCACAATCCCAAAAACCACTCACCCAACTCCCAAAAAATCAAAACAAAAATCCAACCCATCCACACACTTGAAACCCACCCACGCTAAAATCTACGCCTGCGAGCCATATCAAGCAGCGCGCGCTCTCTCATCCTCCGGCTAATCCGCTAATCCGAACAATACGCCGCTCGCGGTAATCCGGCCGCAAGTGCATCCCGCGCGCGGCGGCGACGGCGGCGCGCATATTCGCATCCGATTGCCCCGAACGCGGCCAATTAATTCCGTCAGAAATGTGTGACGCGCGCGCCGCCGTCGCCGCCGACGCTCCACCTTCATCCGTACAATTAGAGCCCGGGAGTTCCTCGCCGCCCTTCCGTCATCCGCATAATTCATCTCGGCCCTGCGCCCGTGCTCGCAGGCTGCAGCCAGCTCGTGACTTCGGCGGGCCGATCGATGCCGGGAGACTGGGATATGGTGTACTGCTGATGACTCGATTTGGGAGGTGATCGAATCTATGGGGGAGGGATGATTGAGGGGTGGGTTTTTGTTCTGGGTTGTTTTGAATTGATGGGTTGGTTGTGGGAGAAGGTGTTGACAAACTTTTTTATAGTGATGTTTGTATTGAGGAGAATAGTTAAAGGGTTAACGATATATTTTTTCAATGATTACTATGTTTGGGGATTTTGTTACGTTGACAAAGTAGTAATAATGCCATGTTTGCTATAATTACACATGTTTGTTGAATTAGGTACATAGAAGAAAAAACAGTAATGATGACATGTTTGATGTAATTGGATCTGTCGATTGCGGATTTGTAATTTGTTGTGTCTTGATCACAACAATTGTATAAACTTTGATGTTCTAATTAGCAATAGATTAAACGGTCGGATCAATTAAATTTTGTAATGAGTGAACATAATATCGTTTACACGAATGAAATTCATTTACGCGCACAGTCTACATCATTCTTCGCTACTAGTTAGAAACTATATATGCAAAATTTTGATTAATATTTAGATAAGTTTATTAAGTGAGCAAACGTAAAATAAATTATTGGAATAAACGTGACATTCTAATTCTAAATCCACAATTCCACAAATAAATTTCTTATAATTGAAAAATTGATTGCATTTATTATTTTGTACTATCTAGTAGTACATATAATCTAGTAGTACTTTCGTACTATCCTCGATAAAGCATCCTTGTGAATTTATAAAAGCGTTTACAATGCTAATGAAAAAAAAGTTTGATTAAAATGAAAAAATTAAAGTTTAAACGATTGTATCAAATAATAATAAATTTAATTGAACTAAAATTACGTTTAAAAATCATTTAAAAATTGAAAAAAATCTGACCCACTTCAAGTAATTTACAAGAGAAAACGATAAAATAAAAATAAATTCGAATTTCATTTCGCAAACGTTTATTTAACAGCAAAATTAATCAGTTTAATGAGTTAAAAATTCCGAATCCCTGCCGTATACTTGTACCACTAATCGAGACATCCAATACCTGCCACTAAAAAAGTAAAAGAAGAAAACCAAGAGAGAAAAATAGAGAGAGGGAACTCATTAGCCTAATGATAGTGATTTATCGCGGTTAGCAAACTGCACAGTTTTACCGATACTGTACACTGGACTGTTCAGATACGCACCTCGATACAAATCACAATCTACACACAATCACTCTCCAGCGAATTCAAGCCTAAGTACCGATAAACACGTACTCAAACACACATTACATTTACAAATTAACGCCACATAAAAACGTAAACGCGAACCTAACCCATCGCGCCAATTTCGCCTAAAAATACACTCCAAAATCCTCTACAACGAAAAATCCGAAGGGCGAGAGCATCAGAGCATGCATAACCGTGCCGCGAGCTGCGCAGCCGGGAAACCGTGAAAATTTTCGCGAATTTTCGTTCGACGGGCAACCGAACGCCCGCCTACGCCGGGATATACACAGAGGCGCCACAATAACGGCGCCGACGAGAGGGTCGCGAGTGTAGGCGTGTCCCTTATATTAGGTTTTAATCATTCACAGGGGGGGTAAAGGAAAGGAAGATAGAGAGAGAGAGAGTGAAATTTTAGGGGGACGATAGGCGTGGTGGCTGGCTACACCCCCTTCCTGCTTAAACACCCTTCCGCTCGCTATCTCGTCGACGAGCGCTGGCTCTATATAGGGCTAGCCTGTCTGCTTTCGAATTGAGTATTGCGTTACGTCTGCGTCTGGACGAGCTCTGGTTTATATGGGGTATTTTGCGCGATTTCGAGCTGGTTTGGTTATATGCTCCGGTGGGGTGAGGTGGGGGTGTTGGGAAATGGATATTTCGTTGAATCAAAATTTTGACGTGTTGATCCTCGCGAATTATAATTTTTTATTTGTAATTTGCCGACGTTTCTGACGTTTCTTTTCTTGGCATTTATGAACAATGGAAAAATTTATCGTTAGAAAAATTTTTCCATTGTTCATGAATGCCTAGAAAAGGGACGTACGCTTAAAACGTCCAAAACGTCGGCAAATGAAAAATAAAGGATTAATTCATGACGATTTACAGAGTCTTCTTTTCTTAAATGCAACCCATATACTAACAATAGAGTCGTTCTATTATTTACAAAGTTTTTGTTTACTACCTTGCTTTTATCCAATTATACATGAGAATAATTACATAAAATTATTAATGTACTTTTTAAGTAATTATACTAAAATTTCGTAACTAAACGAAATTTAAGGCAAATAAAGTGTTACCATTTCATCCACGTTTTTAAAAAAAGTATTCATAGATTTAAAAAAAAAGATTGTTATAACCTTTTCATCTTAGAAATTTATTACATATTAATAAGCTTCTTTAATATTTTAACCGCACAATAATAGTTATACAAATTGAGAATAATTAAATAACCGAAACTGATATTTTTCACCTATTTCAAGTCACATACTCTAATTTTTCCTAAATCTCTTTAACAAACCTACGACCCACTTTAAACACTGAATAAAAAGATCCTGCTTTACCCAACGAACTCAATCAATTGAACCACTTCCAGTAAAGTGCATCAATTTAGATTCAAGATTCCCCATCCAAACTTATTTACAGCGTAACGCCCCGTGTACATCTTTGTCTCCGTCTCGTTTCTCCCCCACCCCTCGTTCCATCCACTTTTTTTCGCGCCAGTCTGGCTGTCTCTCCGGCTATACCCGCGCGCTGCCCTCCCATGTATATGTATATACAGCGCCTCGCTCCTACATATACACGGCATCTTTCTTTTCCCGTCCGCCTCGAACAAGCCAAATGAGTTTCCACTTTCTCTTATTTTTCCCTTTTTTCGCGCTCGGATAGTGCAGCAGCGCCCGGCGCTATACTCACGCTTTTTTCGCCCCTCGCGGAGGATTGAAAGATTACACGAATTTACCGGTTTTGCCGCTCAATGAGACAATTTGTATGTTATTTAGCTTTCTTGCGCGCGGAGCCTAGCGCTCGGAGAGCTGCTTTACCGTAATGATGTTTTTCCGCGGCTGGAAGTGGCTGCACTTTTAGTTTTTTGCGGGAGTTTGGATTAGGGGCTTTGTGCTTGTTTGCGGAATTTTTTTTTCAGCGCGGATGTTGAAAGAGTCATGGTGCGGGTTTTTCGTAATGCGTTTTTGAAAATTAGAGATTCATGGAAAGTAGGTTGGATGCATAAATCGCTGAAATGCGAGCCTTGGAAAATTGTGTTTTAACATACAGGTATTCCAATAAAAGTTTTAGAATTCGGATCGATCGATGAAAAGCAGATGTTACCCAAACTCTTAAAACTAAAAATTTCCTTTTTTTCTCTGCAAAGTGTGATGGATAACTTCTCGGAGATGTTTCTTTCAGTAAAAATAGAATTGCAAAGAATTGCAAAAAATATGATTTCGTCGGTAGTTTTTTCATACTAATCTGAAAATTGCTTCTCATGTCACCGGATTCAACATTAAATTGCTATTTAATTTCAGCAGTGTCTGATATCGGTTTATCCGTTATGTCGATTTCGAGTATTATTTAAAAAATGCAATAAACGAAAGGGCCCAACTTGCACATCTATTTTTTACGAAGATTTTATCTATTGTCGATTCGCATTTTTCACTCAGCTCCATTTCGCTCACTTCGAACAAACTAAATTACATTTTTCGCTCCTTCTTTTGCTGACGTCACTCATCTCACTCAGTACGTACAACTGCTTGCCGACAATTTTTATTTGAAGAGTAGAAGTGGCTATAGACTGAAATCGAAATGTTTTTAATATCAGGAATGAGTCTATATAGATTGCGTGTTTTTGTAATTGAGTTTATCATTCCTTGTATAAACGTACATTTTACATTTAATAATAATTTGATTTTTAATAAAAGTAAAGAATTCATTGTTCGAGGAAATTTCATAAATAAAATTAATATCATTTATCACAGAGTATTCGTTTCGAGGAACTTACTACTCGTGCTTTTCAATCATACACGAAGATATCGAGATTCAACGAATCTAAATATTGTTAATTTTAACTCTAGAATATTATTGGTTGAAACTCGATTCCCTTGTGTATGATTAATATTTATTATTAAATAAGTCTTGAAAAGGAAGAGTAATAAGTTCCTGGGAATGTTGACTTTGTAATAAATGATTGATTCAAAGGAGATCAATAACATAAAAATTTAATTTAATAAAAATTTAATAAAAAAAACATCTCAAATTAAAGAAATATTATTTCTTTGCTATAATATTGATCTAAACTGACACAATTATACAAGTCAAGCTAAAGTACTTTACGAAACAAATATACTTAAAACAATTACAATCGACAGTACAAATCGAACCCTTAATCCAATTTGCCCATTAAAACAAAAATATCCCAGCAACAGGAAACCCCGCAGCACTAAATCAATCGCATCCAACTCCCACCCATTACCCAAATTAAACCCCTACTTTATTCAAGCAAACTTTCCAGCCGATTATCGAATCAAAGAATTTTATCGACTCCGACGCGCAGCAAAGTAGTACGAGCCCCGCACGGTCAGACGTCCCTACTCTCTCCGCCTAACCAAGCGATAAATTCAAACGTTGACTTCACGTTTCGCTGCTCGCCAGCAGCTCCTCTTGATGGACGCGCGAATGAATTACGCGCCTCCGAATAGCTGGCTCATGCGCGATTTGCGGAAAATTCATAACGGCCTCTCTCTCTATCCGCGCAATCGATGCGCGAGAGAGCGCCGGCAATTATCATGCATATGTCCCCGCGCGCGAGCGGGAGTCGCAGCGTTGAATTATCGGGGCAATTAGGCGCGCCGGCCACGCAATCTACAAAGAGGTCAGAGGCGCTGTATGTGGCTCTTTGGAATAAAATTGATGAATGTTCGCGCGAGCTTGCGAGCTTGCGATTACACGTAGTCTTACTATCTAACGTATAAAATCAATTCTTACACCTCTCGATCGAAAAATTAGTCAATTACATACCACCTCGTGTGCCAAGCTTATCCCGCAAATTCAGCTCGACGTCTCGCGCGATCTTCTGAAAGCTGTACATATAAGCCACGCGCGGCGGCCCAGTCCATTCATACGTGAGGGCAAGGGTGGAAGGGCCGGGCCGGCGTGTTTGGGGATGCGCTCGCTCACGGATGCATGGAATTTTTCAATAGAGTGCCGGCCAAGGCGCGGCCCTGAGCCCCTCGGCGGGCGTGTTTATGTATTGCGCTACTGCTGCGAAATTTTGATGCGGATCCGCCAGGTGCATGATGATGCCGGCGCTGGGTTGGAGCGGCAAGGGATTCGGTTTTGGAGGTGATTTTTTTCTTTTGGTGATGTATTGCGAGGTTGATGTGGTTGTTATGGGTTGGTTAGGTGAAGGGAATTGTGGATGGATTTATAGTTTTTAGGAGAGGTGCTGGGTGTAGGGGTGATATAGGTTAGATATTACTTTAAGAATGTTTTAAGATGTGTACTATTTTTATTTAATGTAAATATGCAAAATTTCGTTTTTAGGTTTGGTAATAACTACAATAGTCATGTGTATAAATGCAATTGTACTAACTAAACTATAACAATAACTTTGATTACAATATCATATGATTACTATACATAATTGCATAAAAAACATAACAGAAGAAAATCAAAAGCAAGCGCGTCCATTAGTCAGGCCTAATATTCGATGTATCACCTGCAACAATACTACGTCCACGAAGCCCAGAGCTCGGTACATCGACCAACATTCCGGGGCTGATTTGACCTCGATACGAGATTTCATTCTCCAGGCGCCACGTAGCTTCGGCGTGCATTGGACACTACAGGTGGACCAGAGCCGTTTTCGCTCAAAGGCCGAGAGAGCCTCGCGAGCAGCGCGAGTTCTGGGCGAGTTTGTTTTTTGTCACTGCCAGAATTGCAACTGTGAAGGAAACAATATCTGCATATGCTGGATCGCGTTCTGTCTCGTAGTCTATATCTCACTATAACTTATTTTGTGATTTGCTGGAAATGAAATCGGGCTTTCGGTAGCAGATGAAAAAAATGAGCGTTGACGAGTTGCCTGAAGTGATTTCTGCGTTCGGACTTTTGTCAGCTCATCGAAGCGCTCATTACAAGTTTTGGCGAGTTATCGAGTTTCTTCGCTCATAAAAAAATAAAGAGAACGCAATTAGCTTTTTAGAGAACAAGTATGTATTGATATACAAATGTGAATAAAAATTACAAGTATTTAAAAGTACGGAGGTGAAGCTCAAATAAACGCAGTTATACTCAGCTAAAGGCTATCACGCGATTGGTTACAGATGCTTTTCGTCCATAGTTGCAGGGTATAAGAAATGCCTCTTTACCGAAATATTTTATAGCACTTTCAGAAACTGTTTATCAGGCTACTGATCGGTCAGCAGATAAATGGTTATTTTATTATCCTGTCTGGTCCTAACCTAGGAAAGAAAATTAAATCTATTACTAGGTATACAGCAAAAAGATACAAAATTCATTTTTCTCAATAGAAGTTTTGTGAACATTTTTTCTATTTTAGCGAACTCAGTTAGAAATGTGACCTACGACTTTGCCTTTACAATGCCCAATATATGCATCGAAACAATTATTTAATACCCATTCCATACATAATTCCCTCAAACCCAATCAATTCATCACCAATTTACTTAAACCACCTCGCCCCCACATCTCCCAGCCACATCACCCGACAGTATATCCAACCCACCAAAAGACCACCACACTCCGCTTGTAATTTACACGTAACTCTGCGCTCTCACATAGTTGCGCGCTCGGGAAATATGCAGGTCGCGCGACAAAGTGTCATTAACTTCCTGATTCGCGCGTCTGCAGCCTGATACGGACGCGAGGATGGAATATTATACGCCAGCGGCAACGTGCACTGACTGGCTGTGAGCTGGTTCTCTGCTCGGAGATACCTGTCGTATATAGTATAGAGTTTTTTTTGTGTGGTTTTAAACTATATGGTAGAGGTGAAGTATTTGGCTTTTAGCGGGACTTGTGGTGCGCGTCTTGCGCCTGGCTTTCGCTTTGACCGGGCGAGGGTGAATTTGAGATTTTGCGAAAGCGAATGCTTTGTGCTTTGGGTGTGTTGAGGGAGTTTGTTGCATTAGTGGTGACTTCTTGGAAATTATCATTTTTTATAGAGTCTATGAAACTGTTTTAAAATAATGGTTTCAAATCTTCTTTAAGGAAATTAAAGTTGGTATCAGTTACCATTTTAGCTGTGGCAGGTGTTTAAATTTTAAAACTCAAAGTCAAGGCCATTCAATTTGAAGGGTAGATCTTTTATTCAAGCTGATTTTCTTTAAAATTCACTTCTTTAAAAAGTTAGCGATATTGTTATTTTTTATCCGATACCTTGCATATCAACACTTACAACTCGAACTTGCAAAGTGGCAGCATTTAAAATGCACGAGGCGCGAAGTGCAAAACAAGATTTTAACGCGAGCAGCAAGTCACACGTCGGCAACTCGCACTCTCAGGTATGCGCACTCTGTTTAAACAGAAACTCTCTTTCGAAACTGCAATCTCCCGCTAAATCCGACCGAAAAAGGCAAAACAGACCTTCAGGTACACCCACCCACACACACACACACACCAAAAAAAACAAATATCACGAAGAAATCAGACTCCCGCGCAGAAAAAAAAAGCAGCTCCTTCTTCCTCCCTCTCTCTCCTCTCTCTTTCAAGGTGTGCAAAGTAGTGACGTGAGTCGCAG
>UELX01006494.1:0-10763 GCA_900480035.1 Eupelmus urozonus | reverse complement strand
CTTTATAATTTAATACCTCATTTTCTTTTTTTTTTATTATTTTATCATTTCTAGTTAAGTACTTGAAGTATTGTTAAGCTGTTTCAAACAGTTTATAATAAAGGCCAGTTGATTAACGATAAGCATTTTCAAAGGCATAGTATAATACGATATGATATGAATTATCCATTACTTAATATTTCTTACGTGACATAATTTCTATTCTGTGATATAATGACAGCAATTCATGTAAATACACTAAAAAAAGTGCTTGGTAAATCTAACAAAGTAGCAGTTGGTTAAAATATAATTTGTTATATTTACAAAGGCAGTGTGTATTATTATCTTGTATTATTTAGTTTTATTCATTTTTCTGTCCAAAGAGTCTTAAATATATTGCAAAAATTTGACTACAATCTATACTTGTTAATAATTTATTAATTTTTTACACTCTAAATACGCAAATAATTATGCTACGCGCGCCTGTACGTATTTTCAAGTTTGTGATAGACAAACTTTAAATGTTAGTGATAAAGAAAATAAACGTGATCAAATTTGAGACAACCAATTAAAAGCTGAACTATTCTGTCAATAATTCCCGATCATAGATATTTTATAAAGTGTATATATTCAAATTTTCATTTTAAGAATTCTTTAACTTTTATTTCAAATTTGAACGCAATATATGAAGATATTTCAATTACGATATCGAACAAATTTTCGGTATTGATTAAGATTACACAAAGTTAGTTGATATTCCTTGGCTCTGAATGGAATATATCTCTGTGTCCATCCAGATTTTTCAAAATAATTTATATATCATATCGTTAAGATTTTACATTATTTTTTTTTCTATTATTTTGGCCATTAAATGTTACAAAAAATAAAAAGGTTTTTCTCTCATTTCAATAAAAAATATGTATTTTAATTTTTTATTATATTTTATAATAATTATGTATCTACTTTTTGAATAATCTCTTTCTCATAAATTTTAATTTATTATTCGAAACTATTTCAAACGAATTTTAAAGTTTTCTTTTTAAGACTTATTAGTGTGACGGTATCTTTATTGTTTTAAAACATATAAATTATATCTTTGATATTAAGTAAGTAAAAATTTTTCAATAATTGCCAATTGTATCATGTTTTATTATCAAACAAGTTAGTTAGTAATAAAATAAGATCTGAAAAAGTGATTATTGAGGAAAAGCCTAGTTAAGCGAAAAGTAACGTGCCCGATAATGATTTCCAACCTTATTCATATAAGGCACGTTCTAAGTATATAGAAAAATATTAAAATTCTAATAAGTTAGAGTCGAGTATACGGTTTATGCAAATGCATGCATAATTAATCTGTTTTATGTGACGCTATCTTGGCGACGGTAACAAAAACAAATGTTTCTGAATAATTAGGTAGGCGCTCGTTATTTAGATATTTGCATGAAAAATGTAATTACTACAAGTGTTTAAAATGTGCAGCTTCCAGTTAAAATTACCTACATAAAGTAATATTATCTTCTTTACAAAGATAAGAAAATTATTTTGTTTTCTGTGACACGCAAGTCTTTTTTCACAACTTATCTATACATTATTTTGTGGATTGATTAATTTATTCTTTTTCTATTTATAAAGTATACAATTTTTACAAAATAATAACAATTATATGTATTTCAAGAAAAATAATTTCTTTTGTTTCTGATCTTGAAATGTCTTTTTACACACATTTACGACATATAGACGATAAATATACAATTTTAGTAAGTTTAGCAAAACAAAACTTTCTTCCTGTAGCCCTATTTTTTCATAGCAACTTAAACGAATCGCACTCGAACAGCAAGCTCCTCTCCCGCAAGCCACCCCCACGACGTACACGCACAGACGCAGTCTAGCCTGCGGTGCGTACTCTCGCAAGTATTGAAAGTAATTAATATCCCCTCTTCGCGCAGTGACATTTACGCGCTCGGAACAATGCGAGCGCGCGCGCGCGAGAGCGGGAGGCGCGTGTAACTTAATTAAGGCAACGACGCGGAGCCGACCGCGGCTCTGCGGCTACCGGCTGCTCTCCTCTCTCCCTGCAATATTATCTAGTCTGCTCTTCGCGCTTGCGAGCATGGAAGCCACAATGGCTGGCTGGCTGGAATTGTATTTGTTGGGCCGGCGCAACGACCGCACCTTTCGGTAGATACACGGCCCCGACGAGCGTACAGGGCGCGTTCCGCGGGAGTATACAGAGGGCGCATAATGGCGTCAAAAACGAAATAATAAGGTGCGCCGCTGCAGCGAGCCGGGGAATGGCTGTATTAAATTTTATTAAGGCCTGGCAACGCTTCGCGGTCGGAGCTTGGGATTAAGTTGATTGCAAGAGCGCGTTCGCTCGTTGGCTGTTTCTTGAGACAAAAGTTGTTTGCCCGTTTCGGCTGATTAGCGGTTTCGGGGCTGTATGGAGCTGTCTGTTTGCCTGCCTGGCTAGAAAGGATTTAAAACTACTTGGGATTCTACTGAGAGCTCTTTAGGATAATTGTGAAATGGACCTTTTCTTTCCAAGTGTTTGTCTGTTTTAATAAAACATTACTTTTTAGCGGTGCGATTGTTGTTTGTTTGTAGTTTTTCGGACTGTTTGAATAATCAAATTAAAAATTAAAACTTATCTGCATAATATTATTTCTAAGTACGCCTACTACTAATAATAAGTCTCAGCTGCTTATCCTATTATCACAAATATTCATCTATTATTCGATAATACCAAGCATATATAGGTAATACACACTCATATAATCACAGATAATCTGTAAAAATCCTCGCGTTCCACCTGTACTACATCCTCCAAGACGAACGAACTCGTATAAATCCTTGTCAAAGTACAAGCGCAGACAGAAAAAAAAAGAAGCGGGAAAAAAATTTCCAGCGCAACGCAATTCCAAATTCAAGGCGATGATTTACAGGCAGCTCACGTCCCGAACAGCGCGCGCCATGCCACAAACACCGTCAAACGTCGAGCGACAAAGAGCAGCTAGAGAGAGAGAGAGGGAATTTCGCGTGACTATCATTGCGCATAACTGCCTGATTAAAAGTAACGACCGAAGCATAAACGAAATTTATGGTCAATCACGGCGGCCAGTCACTCTTCCCTATACACACCTAAGCGCGTATACATCTATATCCGGCTTCCACGCGTGTAACCGATCCGCTTTTTTCCTCTCTCACACACACACACAGTGTCTCTGTTTCTCGCACCTTCGGTAGAGCCGGCTGTCATTCAAAAAGGTGTCAACGGCAATCGCTTTTACGAGATACTTATTAATTGTTACTGCGCTTTTACGATGACATAAAAGCGCGGCTCGACGAGCGTTTGAGTGCCGAGAGCGCCAGCCCGACCATAGAGAACGAGACGGAACGTAGCTGCCGAGAGAGAGAGAGAGAGAGAGAAGGAAAAAGCAGAGGGGGTGGCTCGGAGCGAAGGTGTCGTCGCGCGAGAGGCGGGCGGGATGTCCCCAATGGATTATTGCCGTGCAGCTTTGCGTTGGAGAAAGGCACACGGGGATCTCTGGAATACGACGCGGAGAAAAGGCGGGAATCGCCTGTATAGTGTAGTCGAAGGCCGAAGAGTGGGAGGGAGAGAGACACCGGGAATGGAGCAGCTACTCGTGCATGCTTGTATTCCGGGTTGCAGTCGTGCAGGGGCATGGTTGTTCTGTAGTGTTTGTGTGTTTGCGATGAAGTGTACGAATAACTAGAGTGAATCATGAATTAAAGTTGTTATTTTTTTTTTCTTTAATCAAACTGAACTTACTGATTAAATTTGAAAACAAATGGAATTAACATGGAATTTAAATTTGTCGATGTTGAAATAATAGAATACTTAATCGGATATGAATATATCTAACGTAAAAATTAATGGAACAATCGCTTCATCGAATCCAAACAATTTCAATAGAACGCTGTCTCTCACTAGTACTGTACACTCCGCACAGAAAAATAAAATACGCCCGGAGACTAAAATAAAGATAACCATTTCAGCCGAACAACAATGGAGCGAGAAAAGCCATTAGATTCGGCGCGCTCCGACATTTTTCTTCCTCCCTGCCTGCAAACTTCCTTCATGTATATACACATACACTCATGCAGTGACGCAACCTCGTCGTTTGTTTGCTTAACATCATCGCGCACTTGAAAAGTACAGCGCTTACGCGCAAAGAAACAGGCCGGAAACTCTTGCGCCTTAAATGATGCGAGCGCGTTAAGGGGGCGCTGAATCGCTGAACCATTCCGCTCGCGAAAGGGCTGTGGGCTTCTTTTTCTAGAAGAAGAGCTGCCGGGCTTTGGATAACGACGGTAAATGCGCACTCGCGGGCGCAAGAGAGAGAGAGAGAGAGAGAGAGTTTTTCCCGCCGCCTACTTCTTTTCATCTCTTTTTCTCTCGCGCCCCCGCAGGGCTTTCCTCCTTCTTTTTTTGCTCGCTTCTCCCGGCTTATCTCCCCAGTAAATCCGGCGATTTTAATACGCGCTTTCTTGGCAATTTCCAAGCGCTACGCATTCCTCGCCCCGCAGCCGGCGGTCTTAGCGCGCCGACACCCTTCTTTCTTATTTTCTCCGCCTGCTTTTTTTCACCCTTCTTTCTCTCCTCTCGAGCCACCCTTTTTGCACTGCCTTTATTTTTACAGCGCTATTTAAAGCAATTTCTGATTTCCCTTAATTCATTACAACGTCATTCCAAGCAGCCGCGTAATGCGTCCTCTCGAGGAATGGCTCTGGCACTTTTCATCAGTTAAATTTCCCCGCCGCCCTCCCCCTGGCTGCGTGTTTAGAATGCCGAGAGAGTGGAGTTGGATGCGTGGGTGGTGCGGAGCAGGATATTAAAAACTTTGAGTGTTTTTGCGCCGTTATTGCGCGAGCGCGCTCTTCTTTTGTGTACTCTGGCTAGAACTGCTGGAATATTTAAAAGAAGGATTTTAATGGCGTTTATTAGGTGTTTGCGTATGCAAAGAATAAAGGGTAATTGGAATTTTCAGGCCTGCTGGCTTTTTTTCTTGGATTTTTAATCTAATTACGTTTGCTAATGTTCATGAGTTAGATTAAAAATTAAATTGAAAAAGAACGTGTGATTTGTTGAGCTTATAGTAGAAATTTAGCAAACAAAATTAGCATTTTTTAATCTGCAATAAATTTCAGTTTCAAGGGATAGTTACAGTAGGTTTTAGAATGGAGAAAGTATGGTAATCTTAAAAAGATGCGAAACAATGTTAAACCAATGAAATATGAGTAACTTTTATTTTTATTAGATATATATACACGAATAAAAGTATTATTGTAGGAACAGTAATATTCTTAATTAAATTAGCAACTTTTAGCTGCTAAAATCACCGCTAAGTAGTTGAATCAGCTATCTTTGCTAATGGAACACTGATTCAGTGAATATGGTAATTCAGCAACAATTGGCAATAAATTACGTTTTGTAATCTTAGAATAATTTTTTCATGTTAAATCCCACTCAACCATCCCAGTCACCAGCTTAAATAATCAACCGCAAAAACATCGGCTTAATAAAGCGGCGCAACGGTCACCGAGCTTACACAGCGATAATATAGCCAGGCTCACACTCCAGCTAGCCTTACTCATGACTACAATATACCACACATACCCTCAACCCCGGCAATATAGCCGAGCGAGTCAGAGCAAAGCCACCCTCCTCCGGATGGCCGAGAGCAAACTTTCTTCTCGAGAAATTGAGCCGGATTTGAGTTATTGAACGACGTACATCCTCCCTCTTTCTCTGCCCTCGATGTGTATAAACCCGGGCCTCCCCCGTGCTCGGCTCTTATATGCACGGGCGATACATTCATCGGCATCGCCGGAACAAAGGGGAGGAAAACTTGTAAATAAAGAGGATACGCGAGGACGGGAAGAGAGACAAACACGCGCAGCGGAAGCAGCTAGGCGCCACCCCGTATCGTCAATCTGGATGAGGGTTAATAAAAATCAACAGTAACGCGCGCGCCGGTAGTCTGGCTCTCTCTCTTGCGCTACGGACGCGGCCATGATTGTCATGGAGTCGTTGTAGAAAGCGAGTATGCGCGCGGGCATATGAGTTATCGGCTATTTTTGCGGCACGCGCGACAATCGTCCGCCCATAGTTACGTTTTGGACAATCATGGGAAAGTGTAGGGTTGCGAAAATTCTCTTTGTTCGGCCCTGGCTAGTCCCACGTTTTTTTGAGTGTATGTGTCTTTCCGGTTTGACGCAAACAGTGCCGGATCGTTTTTCAACGTTATGAAGCAATGCAAATGGAGATTGCACGAGAAGACAATAGGATTGTCGCGTATTTTCTGGGGAGTTTATTATTATGGAGAGGAGAGTTGGATATGTGGAAGCTTTGCATAGAGCTGGTTGGAGTTACGTGAGGCGTGATAATTTAATTGTTTCATAAAATATAATTTTAATTAGACATTTGATAATTGCGACTGTTAGTTGAGAATTTTTCAATTATTTATTTATTTTATGAATTGATAGGTATATTTGGATACTATTTTTGGATATGATTTTTTAAAAAAAATAAATGTCACTTCGACTCAAGATATTTATTTGACATGAGTCTTAATATCAAATAAATAAAATTTTACTTACGATATTTATTTTTATTGATAAAACGCAAATATTATAAAAATGTATTTATAGTTAGCAAGATTATATGGTGTTCAAATGTAAGTATCTCAATAAATTTTTAATATCACACATTATAATTAATTAGTTATTCTAATTTTAAAATATAAAAGTTAATTGGAAATACAATACAAAAGATTTGAAACTTTTTTTTTACTTTGTTTCCGTGTATATATTCCATAAAAGTAATTTGCAACTGTTAATTGAGTTATTGCTCATTAAAATTCAAATGCGTCCTGGTTTCTTACGAAAAGTATATGAATTTTGTTTAATTGGAAAGAGAAATGCGTTCCTTGTGTATCGATAGAAAGAGAAAAAATCGCGAGCTAAGAAGTTGCGAATTTATCGCTCAACACGCTTTATATCGACTTTCATGTGTGGTATTTCGCATTAAGAACGGCCATTTCGCCCGATAAAAGTGAGTTTTATTTAGTGTAAATTACTGAAATTCAGCATTAATTTTTGCATAATTACGTTATAAAGAACATCGTCTCGACAAGTTAATCTTCTCCATTCCCACGTTCTCCTACAATATTCGCCGGCCTTGCCGCCTGCAAATATACACACAAAAACGAAAAAAACGAAAAAAAGAAAGAAAAAGAAGCAAGGGATAAGCCAGCATGAGAGACGGTGCCCATCAGTTGTACATTCATAGCTAATCAACTGCCGGCCGTTTCCATCCCTGAAACAACTTTCCTAGCCTCAATAAATTTGCCCCGGCGAGGCAATTACTCCGGGCGCGAGGTCGTTTGCTGCCTCCTCGCTTTTTCTTTCTCGCTCTTCGCCAGGACGAATCCGTGGAAACAGTTTGCGCTCGTGCTCTCTTGACATTATCGCGCCTCGCGCACGAGCTGGAAAGAAAAAAAAGTCAGACAGCAGGTAGGCGGCGGGATAAATATTAGCCGTTCGTTTTTCTCTCCTTTTCGGCGCTTTTTGTGATATCGAGAAAGAGAAAAAAGAATGAGAAATACATCGGTGGAATCGAGATGTTCTCTAACCCGGAGGGTGGTCCCGCGCTCGTTTCTCAATTCCCGCTTATGTAGAAATGGCTCCACCCCGTACGAAAGTGCTTATGGCTGCGTTGATCGGGAGGAAGACGGCAGAAGGATTCCGAAGAAAGTTTATTCGTCGCCGGTGCGAATGCAGTCGGAGAGGTTCAAAGTGCCGACGAGCTAAGCTCGTTCGTCATTGCTGCAAAGGTAACGAACTCCTCCTCCGTGAAAGTCCTCGTTTCGTCGAGCGCGATTGGGCTCCTTTTTTGTAGTAGGAGTTCTTTGATTTCTTAATCTCTTTACGACCGAATCTGAGTTATTATCATTGGGAAGAAGGTAGACACGCTAGAATTGACTACAACGAGCTGTTTGGGATAAATCGCAATCTCTGAAAGAAATAGGAATATTATTTCAAGAAAGGAATATACATTTAACGTTTTCTATAATTAAGTAATTTCTTTCACTATAATAATGTTTTCTTAACTACTATTGAATATAAAATAACAAGTCTTCTGAAATACTCCATATAACCATATGTATCCAGAATATACAAATCTCGCGATTCACAAAACAGAAGACTTTGACAAATACACTTGTTTATTTGTATTTAGGAAATATTAAATAATATTTTATCAGATTCTGTAACAAGAAAATCTTCTACTGAAAATAGTAGTTACTCTTAGTTACTAACTATTTTCATTCTTTCTATAACAGGTATTCTAATAGGTAATATTATTTATTATCTTTGAACAAAAATTGCTATTATTTGTGTTTACGACAAAGATTGAATTAAAAATTTTTTAATTAAATAAGATGTTGTACTTCAACTGCATTTGTCTTCTTTTTTTCTGTATTTTTATTAACTTTTCCCTTTCATTCTATACACTCAATATTCCCTTACTCTTTTAACACAAAAAAAAATAATTACAAACTTATCTGAGTAATGCATAGCAATCTGAATAAAAAATACGATATTACTTCGAATATATAATTGCATCAAGCAAAAGAGAACAAGTTTCATACAAGATTTTCTACCAAATTTTGTAAAAAGAAGAAATCGAAAGTAAAGTGGAAAATATTTTTCGCTAAGCAGAGTTGTTAACTACACAAAATCAATTGTTCTAAAAATAAATATATTTTAAATAAAATATTTTACGTAAAAATCAAAAGAATTTTCAAGATTTATAAATAAAATATTGTCATAACATTTGTAAAGATTTGTAAATAAAATATTGTCATACATTCTCTAAAATAACATGATCTATAAATTGACATAAAATAAAGGAGATTTATTTTTAAAATTTTCTTTATAATTATGAAATTTGATCAAAAACAGAAGAAATGAGTTTTTATACAGGTCATAAAAAATTGACCATTTTTGAACTTAAATTGAAAGCTTTTCCCTACGTTTTTAAAGAAACTTATTTTTTTATTGTCGCAAAGCTTCTTCAGTGTGATAACAAAAATGCATAAATTTATCGAAACTTTTCTCTTAATTTACAGAACAAAGAAAGGAGAATGCTAATAACTTTTTCAAATAAATGTTTGATCAATGTGAAAAATATCAATATATGAATTTAAGAAAGTTCAGAGTATATGTTGATACCTGAAAATTTGCGCTGACAATCAATACCAAAATTCAAGAAGTTTCTTCAGAAGCTCTGAAGCACAACATATATACGATTGCTTCTGGATTATTCTTTTACGAATATTATATGTATATGAATGCATAAATGAATGATCCAGAAAACTTCATTTATTCGTGCAATAATGTATGTCATACAGTGTCGAAGAATATTTACGATATTACAGAAGCAATTAATGCACTAATATATGAAATGCATTTTACCTTCAGGCCATTTATTTCAAAGTATTGCTGGACTGTTTATGCATCGAAACCATGAAGGATTATTTCATGTTACCGCGACAATAAGGATTGGAATTTTGAAACCTTGAGTAAACTGAGTAAACAAGTTTCACAAAAATTATTTACTTATAAACATTGTTTCAAATGTTTTGCCTAAAATTTGAATATATTTTAGCACACAAGGTTGCAAGAAAGTCAAAACAAACAATGCAGTATAATATTTCAGAAAAAGGATTTTAGCCTTCCAAGTATCCAAGAATGTTATTAGATATGAAATTGATTGGAGATGACTTTATTAATCATCAAGAATAATCTTTATTAAGAGAATAATAGCCAAAAAATGATATAATAATCCTATGAAACTTTAATGTACAAAAAAAATAGATTTGTAATTATGTTGATCTAAATATGATATTTAATAATTTATTTAATATCAAATTATCCTTCCTTCCTATCAGTTCCTTTTTGTTTTTGTATGAATATTAAATTTTAAAGATTACATTAGAATATAATCATCTTGTATAGCGATGTTACGTAAAAAGTAATTTACACTGTTAAAAATTTTGTGTTTTGTGTAGTAAGATCAAGATCTACACAAATAATGTGTACAAAATGCAACTCATATACTGTATATATTGAAAATGAATGTTGTATGGAAAAACTACACATTATTTGTGTATTTTTAGTTAATAATTCATATTACACAAAGAAATCTGTAGTTAGGTGCCGTTTTTAATACAAAAATTGTGTTAAAAACGGCACCGGACTTTTAACAGTGTACATTTAAATTTTATCAAAAATCTTTAAAATAAGGTTTAAGGAAAATTGAAAAAATTGCTAATATAGATTTCTTTACTTAAGATGATTAAAAAGAATTTATATTTTTACCAATATAAGTTCCTATTATTAGTGTAGAATAAGCAATTTTTTTTTTGTATAGGAAATAGTACATTTATGAGTAAAGTGTATACAAAAACAGTGATAAAATTATGTACGTAGTTTATTCGTAAAAACTTTTTGAATTATAATACTGTTGGAAAGATTTGAGCATCTGCATAGTCAAAGGATAGAGGGTTAATGCAAAAAAAAATTAAATTTTACTTAAGAAAAAGGACCTTAAACACTGAAATTTGTGACTTTGACAATTTCCTAAGCTAACCTCTCTAATAAATTGAATATTTTATATCAGTTTGCAGCTTTATCTAAAAAAAGCGATTTATTTTTCAAATATACATTTGTTAATATTAATAAATATAATATAGTTATCC
>UELX01006493.1:0-10765 GCA_900480035.1 Eupelmus urozonus | reverse complement strand
AGACATCACAAAAACTCGATTTCTATAGAAAAGTGAGAGAAAACAGTAAACCCAAATCCCCGTCCTCTAAAGATTAAAGGAGTTAGATCTTGAATTTAAAACTAACTTTAGGTTGGTTTCTGTAAAAACTAAATTAAGTACCTTCAGAAAAATTCAGTCAAAAATTTTCGTACGTTTTTGTTACAATTTGGACAATTTGTATGGAAAAGTAAGACAACGTGTAGAAATGTACGAAAATTTATAGTATTATACAGAAAACTATAAAAACATACATTTAATAAAAAAAAAATTTTTTTTGATGAATATTTTTGCACGAATTTAAAAAATGTTATATTTCCAATGTCCACTGCATATATATTATTTGTCATATCTTAATAGAAACGTTACTATAGAATTATTTGTTTTTCTCTCATGTTTTTCATAAAAATTTTACATTTAATATATTCACTTTGAATATAAAATTTAATTTAATTTAAATTTCATTGATTATTAATTAAAAAATCTATTTTAAATTTACCTGGAAGGATTGACTTGGAAGACAAACAGCACTAACATTTCTTGAAAATACTAGTGGTTCAGCTAATTCAACAAGTGCAATATCATTATTATATAAGAACTGATTATACTTGACTTGAGGGTAAGGCACAATATTTTTGACTGTATGTGGCTTAAGAAGGTTCCCTCCTACAAAAAGTTGCCATCCATTGCTTTGTCTATAACTGAAAAAAAAATGTTTTTAACAATAAAATCTAAATGTTATTTATGAAGAGTTAATTAATTAATAAATAAATTACCTATATATACAAGAGTAACTTGCTAGAGCATGCATAGGGCTAAGGACACTTGCTGTGCAAGCAGCTCCATATTTTGGTTCTTTCAAAAGAGCAACACTGGACCATTGCCCTTCACTGGCTCGTGTTCCTCCTACTAATCTAGCGGTAGGACCAACGCTTTCATGAGATCCACAAGAAAATTCTTGACACGCTACCTCTACGATATTTTCAGATTTGCAGGAATTAGTTTTTTCCAAATTTATTACAAGCGTTGAATTAGGGTTTGCGTTTGTTTTTAGTTGGAGAACATTTTGATTCATCTTGTGCTCAACAAATTGTGTCGATTCTGATGAAGCAAATCCTAAAGTTCTGCAATATTGATCACTAAATTCTTCTGTCCAACCATCAGAACATACAAATCTATGATCTCCACTTGATTGTCTAAAATAAAAAATAACTTCAGTGTTTTCTTATCATTTAAGAATTTCGAAAAATATAAAAGTACCAACCTTATTTTGATAAGACTACTTCGAATCGAAAATTCATTATCCTTATTTTCCTTATCAAGCTCAACGTTACCGATAGTCGAGTTTTTATTGAAATCGCTAAGACAATTCCATTCATCTGATTTATCGGGGCAGTTTTCAACTCCATCACATAATTGTTCTGTAGGAATACATCCTCCAGTTTCACACTTGAATTGATCAAGAGCACATTCACACAGTTTTTCATCTTCTCCATTCACACATTCAGAAACTCCATTACATCGCCACGTCAGAGGTATGCACCATTTTTCAGTTGGACAAAGATATTCGTTATTTTCGCAACTCTCATTGCACGAGTACTCATCCGCATGATTTTCACAATCGGGACGACCATCACACTGCCATAGTACTGGAATACATCTGCCTGTAAAATTAATAATAAATCGTTAATATTGAAGTCATATATTATTTTTCAATGAGTAAATAAATAATTAAATAGTTTATGAAACATACCATTAGGACATTTAAATTCGTCAAAGTTACACTTCCAATTATTACACTGTTTTTCGTCGCTACCATCATCACAGTCGACAATACCATTACAAACAAGGTGTCGTTTCAAGCATTGTCCACTAGCACATTGGAAATTTCCTGGGCAACCGTCTTTTTCACAATTAATTTCATCAGATCCATCTGAACAATCGTTTTCTGAATCGCATTTAGCAGAAAGATTTACACAGTACGCGCCATCTCTTGAAGTTCCATTTGCACATTGGAATTGCCCACTTTTACATTTAGAAAAGAAAATTGAAGGAGCTACATCGTCAGAAGCTACAATTGCTACTGGAATTACTAAATCTTCTGGCTGAATTTCGGATTGATTTACTGTACCTGTACTATTGTTTTTATCAATAGTAGTTTCTGTTTTTTGAATATCTGCATTACCTTCATCATTTTTGCTGATATTGAGTATTTTTGAATCGCCAATGAATGTATCATTATTAATACTAGTTTCTAAAACATGTGTTTCCATAATAGAATCTTTGAAGCTCTTTTCTTCTTCTACACTTTTTTCGGTACTAGAAGTAAGTTGCGGCAAATCAGTAAGCATATATTTATTATCGAATGGTTTCATGAGAGGAGATTCGGTAAAGTGATAATCGCTTTCGTCTATCTCTTCTGAGACAGGAATAAAATTAGGATAGTTAACAGTACTGGTTTTTATTTCAGTTTCATTTTGCGTATTCATATTACGTGCGTTACCTTTATTAAACATATTAAGATTTTCTTCAATTTTTAATTTATTTTTGGGGATTAGATCCGAACCCGATGTTCCTTGTGTTAATTTTGGAATATTGTCGTCTTCTAGTGTTCTACTAGTTTTTGCATCCGCAACATTCATAATTTCATCAGATGTTTCAAAATTAAGTTCTTTCTCTTTCTTAGGTTTTATTTCTAGAGGAACAACGTGAAGTTGGTCTTCAGTCAATTCTTCTTCAAAGTCATTTACCAGCTCAGACGTTTCAGTAGTAGTTGTCAGGAGGAATTTATATTCAAATGTTTCAGGTGTAACGTCATCTGAAATAGATTCCGTGACTGGTTTAATATCGTCCATATTCGATGATTCATTTCTCTTGTTAAATATGTCAGTCTTTAATGAAGTTTCATTAAGACTTTTTTTATTAATATCAACATTTGATGTAGTCGATTCTTCATTTGTTGCATATTGATTAGTTACATTAGATATTACCGACTTTTGATCTTTTAGGTCATCTTTTTCGTCGATACTGGATGACTCATCTACTCTTTTTTCTATCTGATAAACTGATGTAGATTCTGTAGGCTGGTCTTGTTTATTAGCATCTGTAGTTTGTAACTCTTCTGGCAATATTGGAATTTGTTCTGTTGTTTTACTATCTAAATGAGATTGTTTTGGTAAATTAGTGGTTGAAATGATTTCTTTCTCAAGTTCTTGAGGCGTTGTTTGAGTATCCACTCTCTCTATTGTTTCAGTTGTTGACATATCTATTTGAATTTCAATGGGCAATATAGGTACTTGAGATGTTAAATTTGGATCTTCAGAATGTTTGTCAAAACTACTATCTGTAGTCGTTTGCATAGTTGTTTCAGAAGGTGTATCATTTACGTAATTAATATTAGTTTTTGAAATTGCGAACTCTGTATTTTTATTTTCTTTAAAAGCTTTTTGAATCTTTTTCTCGTCTTTTTTTATATTTTGAGATATTTCTATATCGTTCTTTTCAAAGTCCTTTGGAACAGATTCGTCAATAATATCATTATATTGATCTTCTGAATTCTCTTCTTGCTTTTTATTTTCTATTGCTACTTGTTCATGTTCTGGATTTTTTATAGCGGTTTCAGTTTGTTTTATTATTTCACTATCTTTTGCTTTGTCACTTACGCTACCGATATAGTCGAGAGTAGTTGTCTCCATCTTATCGTTTATATTAGATGTTATAACATCTTTAACAGTTAACTCAAACGGATTTGGGTTATCTTGTTCATCTTTATCAAGACGTGGAGCTTTTTTAACGTGTCCGATTGAATCATCTTTTTTTCTTGTTGATTCTTCTGTTATCATAGATTTTTCTTCGAATGGCTCAGTAGACACTTCTGTAACGTGAACGTGCTTTTCATCGAGACCTATCATAGAGCTTGGCTCATTTGAAGGTATAGTTGTCAAGTCATATTTTGAAACTTCTGACTTATCACCACTCCGTTGAGTAAAAAGATCTCTTTCAGGAACAAACTCTGTTGAACTATCTATCTCACTTTTATTTTCGGTAGATGAATCTTGTACATTTTTTGGTGTAACAAGTTCACTTATGATTGTGGTTTCTGATGAAGTCTCTTGTTTGCTGATATATTCAGAAGTAGAAGATTCTGATTTACTTACGGGTTCATGAGCTTGATCTGCTAAGATTGTAAATTCGGTAGATATATTTTCGATCTTAGTTTCAGCAGTTGGTTCCTGATGTATTTTAGACTCTACAGCTGATTCTGGCTCACCCTTATGTTCTGCAACCGTTCCTGATTCACTTGTATGCTCTAATATTAAGTCGGTTTCACTTGCTGGTTTTACTAATTCTGGAACACTATTAGCTTCCAAAGCTGTAGCCGATGTTATCTTACTTTCTGTAGATATTTCTAATTCACTCTTTGCCTCTGTAGTAGATTCAAATTGAGTTTCAAGTTCTGCAGCTGGTTTCGGTTCACTCTTAGGTTCTTCATTTGGTTCTAACTCTGGATTAATTTCTTCAGAAGGTGCAGACTTACTAAATGATTGACTCGTTTGTTCTACTGATGATTTAGACTTACTCGTATCTGTAGATGGCTCAGATTTACTCTTAAGTTCCGATGATGATTCTTGATTCTTGATTATACTCTTGGGTTCTGTTTCTTCTTCGGATTCATTTTTAAGTTCTATAACTGGTTCGGGTTCGCTTTTAGGTTCTGCAGATGGTGCAGGCTCACTTGTAGGTTCTGCAGACGGTTCAGGCTCACTGGTAGGTTCTGCAGATGGTTCAGGCTCACTTTTAGGCACTGCAGGTAATTCGGACTGGTTGTCTGCTAACAATGTTAGTTCAGGATTACTGTTAGGTTCAGTGGATGGTTCTGGTTCGCTTTTTTCAGCTTCGGCATTAGAGTCGAGCGTATTTTTTATCCCAGAAGGTGCCTCTGATGATGGTTCAGGCTCACTTTTGGGTTCTGCAGATGGTTCTGGTTCTCCCGTAGGTTCTGAAGATGGTTCTGGTTCACTCTTGGGCTCGATAACTGGTTCAGGTTCACTTTTCGGTTCAGTAGATGATTCAAGTTCACTTTTAGGTTCCGCGGATGATTCGGGTTCACTTGCAAGTTCCGAAGATGGTTCTGGCTCGCTCTTCAATTCGATAGATGGTTCAGGTTCACTGTTAGGCTCTGCAGATGGTTCAGGTTCACTTCCTGGTTCTGGCAAGGTATCGTGATCTTTTGGTTCTGATGATAGTTCAAGTTCTGCAGAGGATGTGGGTTCGCTTTTTGGCTCTGCAGAAGGTTCGGGCTCGCTTTTTGGCTCTGCGGTAGGTTCGGGCTCACTTTTTGGTTCAGATGAAGGTTCGGGTTCGCTTTTTGGCTCGGCAGATGGTTCAGGCTCGCTTTTGGGTTCCGGTGACGGTTCGGGCTCGCTTTTGGGTTCCGGTGACGGTTCGGGTTCGCTTTTTGGTTCTGCAGAGGGTTCGGGCTCGCTTTTCGGTTCCGGTAATGGTTCGGGTTCGCTTTTCGGTTCTGCAGAGGGTTCGCTTTTAGGTTCCTCGGATGGTTGCGGTTCGCTTGTAGGTTCCGTAGATAATTCATCGTGTTTATGATGAAGATCATAGTGTGAATTGTGCCAATAATGATCATTTGGATCATGATGTGTGTCTTCGGGTACTCTACTTCTACCTTTCACGTCATCTGCTACAGGACCATCGAAATTGATATTTCTTAATTCGTTTGAATCAATACATTTCTTACCGCTTTTATCCAACATTTTATTTGTAGGGCACATACATCTAAAGATTCCTTCAATGTAATCGTAAACGCAGTTGTCACTACATTCATTATTTCCGGTGTAACATTGATCAACAAGTGAATTAATTGTTAATCTGTTAACGTGATATTTACTAATAACACTACCATTTTGTCGGAATTTATTTTCAAGATAATCTTGATTATCTTCTGGTTTTTCAAACACAGGTTGACTAACTCTGAATTTTATTTCACCATCTTTGGATATGGAGTAAACTTTAATTAACGGCATGTCGTTATTTAGGCGTAACATATTAACTAAACTATTTTCTATGTCTTCAACAACACTTCGATATACCCTGGATTTTGGATCTTTCATATCTTCATTCCATTCTAAATCGTCTAATGTAATAACACCGTCTAATGCTTTAGGAACAAGTTTATTAATTGTTTCATCTGTTGTTTGCCATGGTGGAGATGTAGATGTAAATGGGGGTGGACTTGGAGGAGGATTTTTTACATATTCCTGACTTCCTGCTGCTTGTGCATCATTGACTTGTCGAAAACTTGTTTTATCTCCATTTAAAAGCGGCTGTGTAGCTTCTTGCGTAAGTATAACTCCAGCTGAAAACACATCAAAAAAATTATTTTTCACTTAATACGATACGACTATTAAAATTGTACAATTTCAACTTACTTCCAGCCAATATGGCAATGATTGCAGCAATTGCTATTATTAGAAAACCACACCCCCAACAAACTACTCTTCTCCAGTACGAGCTAGTAGATCTTTTATCTTTTGTGACGTAAAGTTTTTCTCCTCTGAAAATATAAAAAATTCTTGTTAGCTTTCTATAGAAATAATTAAATTTTATATCAATCTAAAGCGGTTTATACAGCTGTGCAGTATCCTTAATATCAGCCGCTAAATTGCATATTAAAAGCTCCCTCAGTCTTGTTAAACCGATTTAAACCTGACAAACCAGGAGTGCTTTATTATTTCCTATGTGATGGTGTTAAATTTTATTTCATGCCATCTGTGCCGACAGCCTTTTTTCATGATTTTTGCTGAATGACACTTTATTTGTATGAAAATTCTTATCACGATGTATTGAAGACTATTTTCTATTTTTATCTAAAAATGACCTCAGCTAAACCAATCTAAGTAACATACAAAACTATTGAATTTGACGAACGAGTCTAAATCTAAAAAATGCCCCCAGAATGTAATGAAGCGAGTTAGTGTGAATTCCTGGACCACAACATATCCGTCTGCGGGGTTTCGTTTTCATTGAGCAATCGCATGAAAGCATCCCATGGCATTGAAGTACCTGAGGGCTGTCAGCCAGTGGGAATAGTCGACCAGTCCGGCGGCCGGGTCTCTCAGGCTGAGTCCCTCACGGCCAACACCCGGACCCAAATCAAATCGGACTCCAGCCACGGTGGTTTCAACTTCTGTGTCGGGGCTTCTGCTAATTTTGGGGGTCATAATAACTAGTAAAAGTACCTCTTCAGGCAAAAATGTATCTATTCATTAAAAAAAAAGATCTATTTGGCCTACTATTAATCCTAGGCACGCCGGGCTGGTGAATTATTAGAACCGTGAAACAAGACCGTGAAAAGCGATAGGTTTAAATCAAGAAAAATCCCGAATAACACAAAGAAGAATTTGTGAATTAAGAACAAGACAGTAAAATGCGTGATTAAACAAAATAATACACTTTTTCCGTTACTATGCTATAAGAATACTAAATATTTTACCTAATATATTTTCTGTGTTCGTTGACAGGTACGAAATATTCCTCGTAGGGATCAGCCGGTAATTCGCAGGCCTCTTGATTTTTTGTTTGTAGATTATTCGCACCAGCGTAAGGTTTCATCGATACTAATTCGAGATTCACAGCTTCGATTTGCTCCTTCTTATCATTGACGTCTAAAATATTGAATAAATCAAAAAATAGTTAATTGTTTTTCTATACAATGTACTTTATATAAAATTTAATTTAACAATGAGAAATTGAATTGAATTGTAAACATGAAGTTTTTTTTAATAAACTATTGAATATTTCAAACGTAGGTCTGCGTTTCGATTTAAATCTGACTTTCTTCTTGTTTGCAGCATTGTAGGTTCATGACCTTGATCGAATCGTGCGGAGATATCGGAGGAAAACTCCGAATGACGATTAAGGCCGTCGTGAGCATACATCGTGCATGTAGGCAACAAGAAACGAACAAGGTGAAAATGCACTTTTTCTTTCTGAACAGTTTACCATTAGCGTTTATTAGGCATTCAACCGAGTTTTTATTAAAAACGATATTCGAAAACAAATTAAATTAAAACAAAAAGAAGAAATTTAACTTGTTAATTATGACGCAAACAATAAATAAATATCTTACAACACTACAAGCTTAAGCCTAAAATTAACACTTGGTAAATTCAATGTCCAAATTAAAAGGCGTCAGTGAAATGATTTTTATTTTCCCACCCCCTTATCAAACTACAAAACGTACCATTATTAGTAGCAACGCTCGTGACAGTCGTATTGAGAAAGCTGACGTCGTTGTTGTTGCCATTGCCGTGCACTCCGTTCTGCTTGGCTTTGGGCGTACCCTGGGCCGAAGTTTGAATTTTCTCTGGAGGCGCGCCGTTTTCCTCCGGCAGGTCGATCCTCGTCTCGCTTTTGTAGTTGGCTGGTTCAGAGTTCGTCTTTGCCGGTTCCACATAATGCTGCGACACGAACGAGCCATTCTTGCCGTTCTCCGTTATAGTCTTCTCCGAGTGATCGTTGAGCCCGGTGGACTCGGAGCCGTGTCCACCGCCGGCGCTCGCCGTCGAGGTCGAATTATCGTAGGAGGCTGTCTCCTCGTCGTGGCTGAAGGCCGGATTGTCGGTGCCGCCACCGCCGCCACCGTCGTCCGACATGTTAGTGCGGGCACGGGTCAGGTCGTCACTGCGTCTTCGCCCGCGCTGCTGATTCCGCGCGGTCAGTCATGCGGTACTTATAATCTGTAACAAAAAAGGGGAGAATGTAGTTTTTATGTGCGGCGTGAATCGATGGTCGGAACTATACAAACGATCGAGCGCGCGCGGAAGAAACGCGTAAATCGATGGCGGTCTTTTATGCGAGAGCAAGCGGCATCGTTTGTCTAGTTTAACGACGGTAGTCAAGTACAGCTAGTTCCCAATAAGTTTACTGTTGCGGGCGCTGACAGTTGGGCGTCCTGCTTCGGAATCACCCCGACATGACTGTACAATTTCTTAGCGAGCATCGCGAAATTTTCGATCTTAATGTATCCGCGTGGACATTATGTTTACGATGACGACGGTTAAAACTAGCATTCTTCCGACTCTAAGAAGCCAGTTTTATTTAAATATAGCCTCGGTGATAGAGGTAGAAATAATCTAGTCAAAAATTTCGGATTCGCCATCACAAATCATAGGATTACAAGCTATAAGAAGCCGGCGTCTATCTGGGCATTATAGTTTAGTTTCAGCGAATCCGTTTGAGGGAGAGAGAAGAAAGATTTGACGGCTAAGAGGACCGTGACGTCACTGCAGAAGAAGCTCGAACGCGCAGATCCTTCTTCGGGTTCTCAGAGCAAGAAAGAGAGTGCTCCGGTCTTGTGCACGCACAGCTCGCTCGCATATATATTCGTGGCTTCCCAAGATGAGTGGTTAGATCATTTTTTTTTTATTTTTTCAAAATTAAGTTTATAGCTATTTCGGGGTTGAGGGCTCTTCTTTTTGATAGAAATATCGCACCGATTCGTTTGAGCATAAATGAATCCTTACATTTGACGGATTTATGAAAACTTGATTTTTTTAGTTATATTAGGATGCTATAAATATAATTTGACAGGTGTTAAAATCCAATAATAGAGTTACTAGAATTAAGAGGGTTATTAAAAACTACCAATATTTCCTGAATATAGCTAATTCTGAATACGTTTCCGTTATTATTCATATTTCCATTATATGCAATTAAATTAGAACCATAAGAGAGAATAAGTCTACTCCCGATCGAGTTTTCTACGTTTTTAGCACAACTAGTCCTTTTTGCCAGTTTGCGCCAAAGAAAAGAGTGTGTCTTAAAGTTATCACCATAATTATATTCTTATTTAGTGGCTAAATGAATTAACAAGTTTTAGATTTGCTAACACGCTCCCTTCGATCTCGGGCGCAACCCGTTTAAACATTAAAACATCAATTTGTCAAAAGAGGAAAAAATAAAGTTAAGCAGTAATCTTGGTAAGTCAGAGATATATATCGAGAAGGTGCACCGTCCGCAGCGTTTTGCGCGCTGCTTCCCGCGCGCGCGCGTCAGCCTTTTTGTCTTTTTTACGCTCCGGCAAAGCCTTCTCCTCTCTCGGTTTCCCTCGAATCCTGCCCTCTTCCTCCTCATACCCCCGCGCGCGCGACTCGCTTCTTCTCTCTGCCCTTCGTCCGGCGGCGGCGGCGGCGGTCTCTTCTTTTTGCCCTCGCGCTAGCGCGTGCCTTTTTTCTCCTTTTTTTCTCTCCCGCTCGCCGCGCGTGCATATACGTACCCACAGAGACGCACACGTACGCGAAGCGCAGAGTGAAGGACCGGCCAGAGAGAAAGAGAGGCAAGAAACATGGGGGATCCTCGCGAGAGCGAGACTCTCTGCGCGCTGGGAGAAAAAAGCAAATCGGCAGCGCGAGAGATGCCCAGGCTGCGAGGATCCTCCGCGTGTGTAAGTATATGCACCTATCTGAACGCGTTTGTGTGTAGCCGATGTATTGCCGCACGGTGGTCCCACTCCCACATTATGCTTCTGTCGTATATACAAGCTTGTCCACCACGCGTTATTCGTTTCGATATTAGCGATTCGGGGTACGATCAGCTTCTTTCAAGGAAAATCGAAAGCTCGTCAAAGTACACCGAGAGAAGAGAGCCAAGCTTAATATAACTCAAGGCACATACACAGAAGGGTGTAGAGGAGCTGAGCAAAGGATCGAGAAGGAGGCGAGAGAGCGAGTAG